>JXSR01S014780.1:0-13381 GCA_000969725.1 Ophiothrix spiculata | reverse complement strand
GCCGCTGGAGTCGTTTCAACTTTCAATTTATATATATTTCAAATAACTATCTTGAACAAAAACAAACAAACAAACCAAAATAAATTAATTTAAAAAAAACCACATACAGCACCCAGTAAATGAAAAAAATATATTCAAAAGACGTGCAATACTTATTTGTTGAATTCAACGACGGGATAAATTGACCCTTGTTATTTCATATCTTTTCAGTAAATCCCGAAATTCACACGTATGTCCGATGAATCTATCACCAAAATGGAAGATTTTGCTAGCGGCAAAATGTTTAAGTCAAAATAAAGATATTTATATTAATACAAGCTTTTCGTCCTACGTACATGACGTACATTCGCCAATCTGTAATTGTCGTCACAGGTCCATTATTTGTTTTTCAAGCCAATCAAATTGAAATGGCATGTTGTGCATGTAGATTTTACTGAATTTTTCCTTTATTTTATTAACAACTTTATAAAAATCACCTGCTTCTTAAAATATCTATTTAACAAATTACTATGCCTTTAAAGCACTCATTATTATTTTTTTACAAGATTCAAAAAGAAACAAAAAATATATTTCTTAACGTCTCAAAAAATGTGGCTGTTGATTTCATTGCATCCTATTTATTCCTAACTGTAAGCCTAGTTCGTCGAAGTTTGGGGGTTGTTTCAATCACCGATTTTTTTTCTGTCGCTAAAAACTTTAAACGACTTTATGTACCTGTAAGTCCTTCCTTTGCCCTTATCCTAGCAAAAATGTGCAACTCCGTATAATATGTTTGTGAAAATCGCTCCGTATAACTTGGGTTAATTATGAAAGATTAAACACAGTTCAACCGTATATCATTTCAATTCCATTGTTTGTATTTGAACTTTTCAAAATTGTTGTCCAAATTCGAGAGCGTATTTCATTAAAAAAATAACTTACTTAGGGGATATTATGGGATACCTCTCTAATAATTATAAAGGCCACAGTAAAACGGACCATAATGTAATTTACTAATAATAGTTATATAGCAAGTCTATTCTTTTGGAAATAATGTAGCTGTCACAATTTGTTGTGATATATGCATATGGGGCAAAGCGGTTTGATGTCTGTTTAAACAAACTAACTATTTGCAGTTCATCATCAGTAATTCTACTCCTGCTAGCTAATTTCAACTTCATCAGTTACAATCCCCCGAGTTTCATTTGAACAAACAAAAATACTTGACATTTGATCAACCGTCCCCCACGGAGGTGTCCAGTTTGCTGACACCTGAACTAATGATTTAATGAAAATAATACGGCAGAATCTACGTTGATGTCCGACTCGAAATGCATAGAATTGTGTGTTGATTAGTAGGCAATGTTCATTTATATACTTGTTGCTAACAATAATTCTGAATGAATATAGACTGCAAAAGCTTTTTTTGTTTTGACTAAGCATATTCAATGATGATTGCAATTAAATGCAACGATGAACAAAATGTTAGTTAACAAAATTTGGCTTCGTTGAAGAGGTCTAAGAAACTGGTACAAAAAATTGTTTGGACAATACTAGGGGGGACACGTAAACTAATCGGCAATGTGGTTCAGATATCGGCACCAGTTGGAACAGTCTATTTCTCCACCAATATTACACACACCGATAATTCGTCTTATCCAGGTATTCGGTTATGTGCCTGTGTACTATATCTATGATTTTAAAGCATCGAATTAAAGCTGTTGCCTATTAGTTTACGTGTCTCCCCTAGATAACAAAATACTAGATATCAAAATATTGTCCATTATCATGCATTATATTGCAACTCATAGCTTGACCAATAAATATAGGCTCAATCTATCCAATTTTATAACAGTATTGTCTAGTTCTTGTTAAGTTTTGTATTCCAGTTGTATTGGCAAATAATACTGGTTATAAACCAGTATTGTTAAATGTATGTAAATATACTGATTGTGAAAAATACTGTTTACTAGCAGTTTTGATTTGTGTTGGTCAATATTCAAGAATTGTTGGTCGGAAAAGTTGGTTTATACTGACAATGGAGAAATGGTATAATGTGTCTGATAAACGGTCCTCGTTTTTAAATGGCAAATATCGCCCAAATGACTCCTGTTTCACCTCAGCGATTGTTAATACATCTTGTGTGCGAAATATTCTTGTTTTGACTCGTTTTCCTGAATGACCCTCTCATTTTTTGAGGTACGTTTTACTTGGTAGGCCCCTATCTCCAATCTTGAGAAGGCATAAGCCCGCTACATTAAATAAAAAGTAAAATCACCCTTTTACTCTAAAGATGATTGGTTTACATGTATATATCAAGAAAGCAATAAGTCGTTGATAAATAGGGCAAAATTGGTGATTGTTACTACTTAAGGCAATTTTTAGCATTTAGCAATACTCGAACAACAGAAGCATTGAATAACACTGGACTGAAATGTGTATTCCAGTACTGTACAATTTTTTAACAAACTGGAACAAAAGCACTCCCAGAATTGTTCAATACTGGAATGTCCTAGAATTGACCAATACTGGAATATACAAGTATCTGGGATTTAAAGTATACTTTTTCCCGCGCTAAAGCCTTAATTATTGCTTGTATAAAGTGACGGTATGCGAGCCTCCAATAAAAATTTACTTTACTCCCCATAATTCAATTTACTTTGCTTCAAATATATAATCTACTACTAAGTATATCATATTTCATTCTTGGTGTGTATTGCATCATTATTTTATTATCTAATGGATGTATTTTTGACCCCTAAGCATTATCACCACTTATTACATTTTCTTAAAAAATACACCAATAAGTCATACAATTTGAAATTGATGTTTTGTACAGGGTGTCCAAACATTAACTGCACATTATAACTTTAAAACCAGCATTCGCATAACAACCGTAGACATATGCATTGATAGAGGAGACTTGTTTTGTACCAACGATGACACAATTACCATTTTAAAAAATCAATTTCAACGTAAAAAGCGCACTTTCATACTGAGAAGAAAAACAATTGTGTGATTGTAGTTTTGTCTTAACAATTACATGATGCTCATTAACAAAGTGACCCTGGGCATCTAGGTAATTGTTTTACATCCTTTGCGGTTATTCTGATGAAAAAAGTTGGGGTACAACCTTATAGTTTGTTCAAAATGTTTTTTCAAAGTTTCCAAATTTGCTACTTGTAGCTAAACATGGAGATAAAATCTTGATAAACGATCGAAGCGCATATTTTACGTTTGAATATCTAAAAAGTGAAATATTAAATACGAGTGTTCATAATTTCGTCAGTGACTGAAAGTTTGGGGAAAGGGGACGCAAATGTTGTGCCACCTCCCCGCTATGTCTTCCTTGGTACTACCAGTGAATACATGAACATGCTATGTCTCCTAACGTTGGTTTGGGCGATTTCCAGTTGCTTTCCATCCAGGATCTTCAAAACGCTAGGGAAACCACGCGGGCAAATATATATGTTATATATGTGAAATATATAGAAGTAATAGATTTAGATAACACGCTTGCCCAAGGTCACAGCCAGAATAGCTGATGAGGCGTCAAGTCTAATTATTCGTTACTTTCAGCATTATGACGTTGACATTGATGGTGCTATATAATACACCATTCATTGCGTTTCTATGTAATCTGTAGCCGAAATCCGCTATAGCATTTAAGGTGTGAATTAAAATAAAGCGATTTTTCAGTAAATATTATTGAATTTGCTTTTGCGTTTAGTATGAATTCAGCTTTAGGCGTACGTATGGTTATTACGTTGATAAGACATAGACAATATGTGATGACTCACCTCGAAAAGGGGGACTTTGCGACATAAAACTTTTCAAGATACAGGTGAAAATAGGCAGCAAAAAATAAAGAAAATAATAAGAATATCCAGCAGATTTTCTGTTGTAAAACCTGATCGCCTTGATCAATTTCAACAAGTAAAGTGTAATTTTAAAGCTTAAAAATGCTACAAAAGATGAAATGAAAAACTCAAAATTGATATCATCTTCAAAATCTGACCTTTCGGGGTGAGCCAACACATATTATAGTCGATCCAAATTAAATAGACCCTCGGTTTTTTCGATTTTTTTTTTCAATATATATAAAACTTTAAGAAAAGTCATGAAAGAAAGGTTGTTTGTCTTCTCTTGACCCAACAAGATTTATATATTTTAAAGTATACATGTACTCCAAAATGGTCAAATCTTTACAAATTTGACAATTTCAACCTCGATCTGTTGTGACATCGGGCACCATTAATGATGTAAATTTTTGGAAACTTCCACTAACGATTTTTGTAGGTAGAATGTTACAGGTTGATGAGTTTGAATTTCGCGCTACATGCACGTAAGCTATTAAAGTGGTCAATATTCTTAATATGCCAAGCCCCCTGGGGGCACTCACTATCTAAAGTGATAGGATGTGACTCGGTCACCCGGTACAAACTTACGCACAAAAAAGGGGGTCAAAAAGGGATTATCCAAGTTTGAAAATGAGGGTCATTGAAGTAATCAATGCAGATTTGAAATATCTAATGGTTATATACGCCTAAATAAAAATAAGAAGAAAAGGATAGATCAGAATAACAACGCACTTCAAATACCAGCCCCATCCCTTTGATAGCCAACTCATTGCAAAGGTCTTGCATTAGTAAAATCCTACGGAACTGATTTAAGGGTACTGTCAACCCTTCGTTTTCAGAAATGGTTTCTACTTTGTAACTCAGCAACGAAGAACCAAGAAGCAGGTTTGCATACTGAACATGATGGTGAGGTCAATAGGGGGAATATGAGCGTCATGTGGGCCTACTGGGTAATTAACCAAATTTTGCTTTTGTAAAATTTGGAACTTTTTTACTTTTTAGAACCAAGACAGCAATATCTAGGGACGCATTTCTCAATTTTTGATTTTTGTCTAAAATAGGTCAACATTTAGTTTTTTAAAACCAAAAATCTAATTTTTGGTCAAATTTTGGAATTGAGTAATGCATTCCTAGATATTGCTTTATATGGTTAAAGTTAAATAGTTCATAATAAATCTTTTTCGTAACATTTTGGACCAACATGACCTCGCCATCATGTTCGGTTTGCAAATGCACTCTACAAATGTATATTTTTATATGAATTTGCACTTCACTCTGAAAACGTTGAATTGATAAGGGTTGACTGTACCCTTAACTTTACTAAAGGTAAAGCGCACATTTAGGCGCATACCTGTTTATTAAATCGAATAGGCCCATTACAAGTTTTCTGGTCGATGCTTATATAGATGAATACGATTATCTTTCGATTATGGGCAAAATGTATGAAATTTGAATAGAATCGGACATATTTATATGAAATGAATGAACATGAAAATAAAATCCTGTTGGGTCAAGAGAAGACAAACAACTTTTCTTTCGAAAAACCGAGGGTCTATTTAATTTGGATCGACTATAGTTATTAGGAATATCAAAAAGGATTCTTTTTATTTGTTTAAAAAAAGGACATATTTTATGGCATATATTTGCTTTGCGTAATAATGAAACGTTCTTAATGCATGTTTTTTTATAACAAACATCAAAACTATTAAGGTTTATTTTTACAACTGTAAGTATTACCACTTTGGAACTTACATGGCAAACTACTGAGATGGTGAATCTGCAGAACTGAAAACTTTGCCAGTGTTATCAAGATCAAATCAATGCAAATAAATAATTAAGCATTTTCCGATACACTGGATCCATTCTCTTTCATCGATTTTGAATGGCAATTGCAAGGCCCTAGTTTGAAGATATACTTAAAGAAATAGGTAATAGCGCGAACGAAGCAGAATTATTGCAAAAAGTAACTTGCTGTTAGTGGGACTTAAAAACAACAATGATCGCAATTTAGCATACCCCACTCATGGCACAGGACTTTATTTTATTCTTTTGAATACGGAGTTGGATAATCGCAGAGGTAACTAATATCGTCGCACATGAAATTAAAGATATTTATCTTGCTATCTTCAAACGATGCGGAACTTTTTTTTAATCATTGCAGATGATTATCTGTTGAATGAAATAAATGACATTGATACATCAAAAGACAAGGCAATTATGTGTTGGCCTGGCTATTGCACTTCTGTGAAACTGAAACTGTTATGAAATATATCGCTTGTCAACCTACGTGACAAGCTATTTAGTCCTCTGTGTAAGAGATATCGTTAACAACCGTTATTGTCGAGCAGAGATAGACCTCGGTAGTACTTAAAAATATACTCTCGTTTCATATATTTCATAATCGGATCTAACTATCTTGACAAAGGCTGATTTTTTTCCCAAATATTGATTTTTGTATGCTATAGCTTGAATTGAGGAACAGTAATTCAATTTGCAAAACTTTTCTCAGGATAGGAAATAATTAAACATAATGCGGATAAAATTTAAGATAATATTGCAACACCAACAAGCAAGAAAGCAAACAAAAACAAACACACAAATAACAACAACATCAACAATAACAAAAAAAAAACTACGATGAAGTTGTAAGACAGGAAGTAAAACGTAGATGGGGGAAGAAACACGTACGTGATAGGCAGTGTTACATTAAATTCTAAATGGTCTGAATAGATATGCAAACATCGTTTTCCTTATTAAATTTTAAATGCCCAACATTAAAATCCCTTACTGGGAATCGAAAGCTAATTTCGTTTCAGCTACGTAGATTACACCTTAGAGGAAGTAATTAAGGTATAATTTATTCAAACGTCTGTGATATGTTTTGTTTTATAATTGCATCAATGTGGCATAGAGTGTAAATATCGGCCTGTGTATAAAATTACGAATCCATTATGATTAACACTTAAGTGGTCAAGGGGGGGGGGGGTCCATATGGACCCAACATTTAGTTTTTGCGCGTCAGCGCAAAAACGCGTAGTAATTTTTCATAGCCCTTCTATGTAATTGTCTAACTTTGCTGTACCCTTACTCTGGTGGCAAAAAAATTCAAATCGACCCACCCCTTCCCATGCTAATTAGCATAAATAAGCATTTCCGAGGGCGCTCTTCAAATTTTGTTTGCCCATAAAATCGTAACCGAACAACTTTTTTCAAATTTTATTTCAGGAATGTATTTTTACTAACATACTGCAAATATGACCCAAATTGTATTGAAAAATTCCATTGGGAAGTGCGTTTTAACATTTTTGGCGGGAAAATGTTGACGCGACACGTCAAATTCTTATTTGGTCGCCATTTTGAAAGGGTTTGTCCGATTTTCGAATTGTTTTCTTTGTTTTGGTTATTTTGAGGTACTTTACCTTTGACCAGAGTTTCAATGTAAAATTCCTTCGCGAAAGCGCTTTTTCGGTTATGGGTCCATATGGACCCCCCCCCCCCCCTAACGGGCATGTGGCAGACCTTGACCACTTAAGTGTTAACAACATTTTTATATTTCTATAAAAAGCTGAAACCCTTTCGGTTGCCCTCATAATTTTATGTAGATCCATTCTTGTTCAAATATTGTGGAACACATGAGACTTTTACGATCTTTTAAGTTAACACAAACGTTTACGATCAGGCGCTTTTAACGCTGAATCTAATTATCGTAATTCGATTTTAAACCACAGATTGGAGTGATCTGAATAATTTCAGACTACTGTATTCAAACTTACTTGTTATCTTGTTTATACCATTTTGAAGTAGGCCTATTTTATTGCCATTTCCAAAGATGTTTTTGGAAATGAAGTAAAGGCTACTGTGTAAGCTAAAGATACTGCTATTTATGTATATGCCAAAATTGTAAATATGGAAATATGTGTATAAATCCTTGCAGTGAACCTGAATACCTCCGGGACGAAGTTCTTAAGGAAAGCTTTACGGCATTTGGTAAATATATAATCTCAAGATAACAACAATCATTGAAAGGATTAATAAGACTCGAGAACAACACTTAGAAAAGTTCCATACTTCACGTGTAAATGGTATATACATCCGAAATGACGTCAAAATGATGACTGTCTGTCCCTGCGGCGAGCCAGGCTCAATGAAAGCTACCTTGAGTCGATGACCTAGTAATACGTTAGATTGTTTTCAATTAGCTATTAACTGAATATAAATCTGTTAACGTTTCTAAACACATCTTTATTAAATTACTTCAAAAAAAACCCACAAAAAACTGGACCAGTTTTAAACATTGTATTCATAGCAGTCAGCTTGAAATCTCTAATTGAAGATATGGCGCTAAGTGCTTTACTTAAGTATCAACATTTTATGGTGACAAATGATGTACACATAATTACTTTAAATAACAAATAAAACTGGACCAGTAAAATCTACCAGTTTTAAACATTGTATTCATAACAGTCAGCTTGAAATCTCTAATTGAAGATATGGCTCTAAGTGCTTTACTAAAGTATCAACATTTTATGGTGACAAATGATGTATTGGTTTAATAATGACTTTTGTACATACCTTCCCTTGACTAATTAATGTATCAATCACCACACATTGGTGACCGAGCAATTTTTGTATTAATTAGCATAAAATAGTTTTCTTTTTCCAAAGACGCTGTTCAATGTTTTTTACTCATAAAACCAAACCGAATAACGTTTTACTAAATTCTATTTCAACAATGTAACTGTACTTACAATTATGCAAATTTCAGAAAATTTGCATGTGAAACGTCCTTTTTAATTGTTTTTTTTTTTTGAAGAAAATATTTAACCAAAAACAAAAGAACTTTTATGGCAAACATTTTGAAACAGTTTATGATTTTCAATGTTTTTTAAATTTCTGTCCGAGTTGTAAAGTAATAGGCTAACAACTCTCACAAAATATTAGTTTCACGCTTTATTCCGTTTTGGTCTATAGAAGGTGTACTTTGATTCCACTCGGACCTTTATTAATTTTACATCGAGTTTAAGGTCCGTTTGAAACGACCAAAAAGACAGAGAGTTTTAACACCCTTTTTCGATTGGATTAGATGATGTTTAGAACGAACGAATGGTAAGGGAGGTCGTTTTTGCCCAAAGTCGATTTTTTTCGGTCCAGAAATACTTTGTGACGTCATAATTACGTAACCCCTTGACCGATTTTCATGATCTTGGTATCATTGGAAATAGGAGAACATATCCTATATTATAATATATAATACCAAACAGTATAACTTTGGGGTCCCAATTTCAAAATCGTTTTTGCTAAAAGTCGATTTTTTTTCGGTCCGGAAATACTTTGTAACGTCATAATTACGTAACCCCTTGACCGATTTTCATGATCTTGGTATCATTGGAAAGAGAAGAACTTACCCTATATTATAATACCAAACTATATAACTTTGGGGGTCCCAATTTCAAAATCACAGGTGGTAAACCCCCCCCCCCCTCAGGAAGACACTGTTACAAAAAAGGCTCAGGAAGACGATGGTTAAAATATTTGTTGCTAATATTATATAAGACCTGACAATTAAAGGGGTAAGAGTCAAAGACAGATATAACAATTTCCAAAATGACCGTTGACTTGTATATGCTCAGAGACATTCTCTCTTTGGCGGTTTGGTTCCGACATTTACATCTAAGAATGAGACTCAAATAAACCTTCATTGCTAATTGCTTTTGAAATTTATAAATGCATTACATACATTTAGCCCGTATACTTAAAGTTCCAATTACGTAACTCACCCAGATCACGCACATCCCCTGACAATAGTTAATGTAATACTTTTGTGTGGTGATTAATTTATAGTTCCAAACCAGAACGCGTGATCTTGTTATCTGGTTGATAATCGGATTACACGTAACACTTCGATACTTAATTATTGATGCATGATCGCACATGAAAGCAAAGGATTTACACATGAATAGCGATTCTGTCACTTCGTGTTACACCTGATAAAATTTGAACAGATCTGAGAAGTGGGGTATTCAAGACCGATATCGGGTATTTTGGGTGTGATTCATATAGGGAACATCTGAGCGTCATGTAATTTGAATCACCACGATTCAATGTTATTATGATCTCACCTTCTATATACCTGACATTGATAAAAGACAAAGTAATCCTGAAATATATCTACATTAAAATATTTTATACGTGTAAATGCAACAACGCCGTATCTATATTTGTACAATTTTATTCATAAGGAAACGCGTTTATGAATAAATTTATTATTTTATTATAGGTATTGCTTTTACTATCGCAATTTCATGTTTTATTTTGAATTGAACCTTTGCCAAATCCAAAAGCTAAAAGTCTTTATTTTCACGCTTAAAGCCTTTTAATTTGTATCGGAAAGAGACATGGAAATACTGTCAAACAGCCCGATTTTGACGCTAAGTTAACTTGTACATACCTCAAAATGGTATGGTGTGGTATATAGTGTTCTTATTTTTGGCAACACTAATTGACTGATTTTCAGAACAAATGAACATAAATAATTCACGCTCAATTATCATAGCAGGGTACACATAAACACAAAGATTACATGGATATATGAGCACGCGAAAATGGTATGGTGTGGTATATAGTGTTCTTATTTTTGGCAACACTAATTGACTGATTTTCAGAACAAATGAACATAAATAATTCACGCTCAATGATCATAACAGGGTACACATAACAACAAAGATTTCATGGATATATGAGCACGCACAACACTAGGGTCTAGAATTTACGTACTTGATGTTTAACGTTTATATAATATAGTACAGGAATATAAAGTTAACTCATGCATATTTATAACTTAGTCCTTAGGTTAAACTTGTAAATAGCGTTAGTTAATTCCCTAGCGTTGAACGCAAAACATGTGATATTGTACGTTACCGAATACGGTAACGGTAAGGTTATTTTCGTAATCTGTCTATTCTTTAGCTAAAACACGGGCCTTATTACATCTTTACTGAATTAATTTATTATAATTGAACACATTTTGTTAAATAATGATATCGCTTTTTCATTCCATATTACTTATTATTGAATATTGGCAGACCTTAAAGGCAATACTTGATTATCAAATGAACCTTTCACGAGAACAGAAAATGTCTCATCTAAACGTTTAACATGTAAATTTGTAAGTGCGGAAAAGCCACCCTTTAGAAGAGAAGTAATTTCATTCAAGCGTTCAGATTTACATGTGTGTATAATGTTACTGACACCTTTCCTTTTATATCTCTGGTAACTTAAGCCCGAAGAGATGGAATCCTCACAAGTAATATGTCACAGGCACCAAGACACCTTTGACGTCTTAATGGGCTATTGCACAATATTCACTATTAGTTGTATGAAATATGCGTGTCTGGTTGGAAAAAATACATTTAAACTAAAAAAGACTGTATCTTTAACAGCGGTTTATTGGTAATACAAGGGTTTTAATCCTTGCTGCTGCCAAGGTTCTAATTGACTTTAGTAGTGTTCTCTTTTTCATTTCAAAGTGATATCCTATACATCTATGAAATTCTGAAAGTAAAATATTTATTTTATGCACACCTAAATGCTGGTAAAGTTACAAGTTTGGATTTAGAATAAGTCTCAAGGACGATAGCTGGCATTTTGAATCATCAGCTATACACTATTGTGGCAGAGCTTCCCGAAAGAACGCAGAAATGGGTTAATCCTTGTTCTCCTGAGCTATTTTTTGTAACACGTTCTCCGAAGGGGGGGGGGTTTGTTGTATCGGAAAGGAACCCCTCTGAACTTGATTTTAATAGATAGGTAGGACCCTCCCCTATCCAACGATACTAAGATCATTAAAATCGGCCAAAGCGTTACGTAATTATGACGTCATAGAGTACTTTCGGATTGGAAAATCAGGCAAAATTGCATTATGTCAAAAATGGGCACCAAAATCAAAATGTTGCTATAAAAGTTCTAAATAACGGATTTTCGTCGGATTTTTTTGCTAATTAAGAAGAAAAATGATGATTCTGACATGTTTTGTAAGTTTGAGTCTTATAGCATGCATTTTGTTTCAAAATGGCGACTCTAAAATTTGATTCCCCCCCCCCTACACTCTTAAAAATGCCTAGTCAAATTTGACTAGATGCCGGGTGCAATAAGAGCTTACCAGATATCTAGTCAACTTGACCAAATATCTAGTCATTATGACTAGATATCTAGTCAACTTGACCAGATATCTAGTCAGTATGACTAGATAATCTAGTCAAAAATGACTAGATATCTGGTAAGCTCTTATTGCACCCGGCATCTAGTCAAATTTGACTAGGCATTTTTAAGAGTGTACACTCCAACTTTGACAACCTACCCTAACCCCACCTTAGGTGCTACCCCACTAGTTTTTTCATCAAAATGACTGCAGAAGAGATTACCCCAATGCCTGGGGCCGGTTGCTTTTGCGTTTTTATGAAGCGGGGGATAAACCTTAGGGGGATTGACTCCCTTCGGAAAGTAACGGTTAAATATTACGGAAGTAGATTTATACTCATGAAAGGCGATTGTCTTTACGGGAATAGTTCGCCAAAACCAAGTGAGTAAATAAAACACTCCGCAGGTACAAAAAATAATTCGGTATCTTAAGGAAACTAGCAAATTACATATCTAATATATGAAGGGGTAGGCGCAATATAGTGCTAACCCTCATTCTGCACAAGTTACTGGTTTTAATTTGAATGCTTTTTTGACTACAAAGATGAGGAATTCTTTTCGAAAAGTTTATTATGATGAAGTACATGGGTGAATGAAAATATTTTGACCAAAATTTAAGTCTCACGTGATTTCAATAAAATAAGCCAGTCACTTGAAAAATGAGGGTTAGCACTATTATATTGCCCCAAGGTCTTGCACATTACAATTTCTAACTTTCTAGAAACACTAGATGACAAAGTTTTACTTTTTCAAAAATGCCAGATCTAAGGTCACTTGATGCAAGGATTATAAATTCAGTGATTCCAGAAGACGTACAGTGTTTCTAAATATCTATGGCGCTGAATATGAGTTCAGGGGCAATATAGTGCTAAGCCATAGTGTCTGATTTTTAAGCCACCCTTGGACTTTTGAACGGCTAAATCTTAGCCATACAAGATTTTTGTTGAAAATAGTATACAATATGGTGATAATTAAACTGACCCAGAGATATCTTTCCCAAAATTAATGGAAAAATGATGAAGAGAGAGAAGTTATTCATTGGTTGAAAACCAGCGCTGTCACCTCCGGAGCCTTATTTCACCCTTTTTATGATGAGCACTCCATTATAATTCTCGCTTGTGGTGGTGACAATGGGATAAGTTTCTTGAACTGTAGTTTCTTCTCTTGTTTGGGTATACATTAACATTCTCCAGAGGTCTCTGGACTTCGGACCAGACTTTGGTGGGTTATACCGGTTTTATGGGATCCCAACCGTCGCACTTCCCTCTGAGATAGTTACGTTGTAGACCATCATTGATATAGTAGTAAGTTACTCCTTGTTCAGGCTAGGAGCAGCTGGTATATGT
>JXSR01S014778.1:34522-44961 GCA_000969725.1 Ophiothrix spiculata | reverse complement strand
AATAATTTTTTTCGCGCTCCGCTCGAATTCCAACATTTTGTAACAATTTTAGTTACAAAGGGGGGTGGGGGGTGGGGGATGAAGGGGGAAAAATTTCCATCAGGGGGAAATTTTGGGGCTTTGCCCCCCCTGGCGACCAACACCTGTTACGCCCCTGGGGTTTTGTCATAGAAAAAGGGGGCGATTCGCCCTTCACCCTCTTGTATTTTGACCCCTGAAGTGGTCTCATAATTGCAGCTTCACAATATTTTAAAACATAGTGAAAGTCACGGTGCCATGTAGATATACGCACACATACGACACAAACTGCTCTACTTGATTTTTAATATTTGATGTTTGAAAAGGGGTTTACCTTTTTCAATAATGATGTTTGTTGTTTATTGGCAAATAATTGACTTCTTTCATGGTTTAGAAAGCACTCAAATCTGTGATTCTGAATAAGAGTAAATATATGATTGATCGTTTTGTCTGTCATATAATGGCTCTCAATTAGTGCATGGGCATTATTGCTATGTTTTGCCGATGTTCAATATTAAAAAGATGTAAACTTTCCATGTATATTGAACTGTATAAGAAAATTGCATAATAACTAGCTTCAGGTGGCAAGTTTTCTGTGATTTAAAACACCAAATTCTGTGGTTTTCCTTGATGAAATTTCACATGTGGAAAATTGTTTTCATTCTTGCTTACACATAAAAGAAAATACACGGAATAACCAAAGTCTAGTAAAAATGGATGATGAAAAGATGTTACTTGCATTATGTTTATTATTGAAGTCATTAAATTTCCTACAAATCACGAACGCAATAAATGCGTGGAGTAAACAAGCGTATTACATCACCTTGTTTAGTATGGAAGACTTATCTTTTCATGTGATCGCAGAGTTTATCGACCAATAAGGACATTTTTGCTATCCATGGTATTATACTCTTGGTATACGCAGTGAAGTACCACCCATGTATATACCAATTAAGTGATTTCAATAATAGTTGTTTTAAAGTTGATATCTTTTGAAAAGAGATGCTATTCTTATTATTTATACCCCACATTCTCCTTATTTCGTCATCATTTTCTTTTTTGGCAAGGAAAAAAAAAAAAGTTTTCCACAAATTTCAGTGGTTTTTTTTTTAAATTTGATTATTTTTTCTGTGACACAGAAAACTTGCCAGCTTAAACTTGTTTTACATATCATCAAAGTTTAAGGTATTGATTGTTGTGTTTTGTGTCTTCATTATCCAGTTCTTCATGGTTAGCATCAGTATCTGAAGACTGCACTGCAGCTGTGACAGATCTACATCCAGAACCAAAACAAGTGTAAGTTTTTATCAAATATTTAAAATTGAAGAGTCCAAACCCTGGAGGGGAGTTGGGTGATGCAGTGTCTTTTTTTTTTTTGGGGGGGGGTTACTTAGTACAAAAGTGATAATGGGGATGTGCCGCAAACTTGGGTAGCAAAATCGGGCTGTCTGATATGCCAATGGGTCCTTTTTCTTTGCAAAATGTAGTATTTTGATTGGTCTGTTTTTCAAAATTTTGTGAAATTTGTTCCAAAATGGAGCAAATTTTAGATTCCTAAATTTCAAACAAAAATCAGGATATTCGCGGCAAATTAGAATAAATTTCATTTTTTGGTTAATTTGGGCAATTTGTATGTGGTTGGGTCCCTTTTTCTTGAAAATTGATATATACATGGGTGGCTCTTCAAATTTCCTAGCACACCTCAAACTTGAGTATCCCCTCCTGGGAGTCCAAACAACTAATACCAACCCACTGGTTTGAGAGTGTCTCTTGTGGCTGCCGCACAAACAGCGTGACGTCAAAGATTTGTGAGTGCGTAATCTCGACCTTGTCTCACTTGGAAACTTTTGCGGCAAGCACAAAAAGCAGATACATTGATTATCTTGTCGTTAGGTCGCAACAAAACATCATTTTGAGTTGTATTAAATTCAACTTTCTATTGATTACAAATGTGTCTTGCTCAAGGAAATTTTATAGGGGAATCTGCACATGTAGACTGTATTCACCGCAATCTTGTGTCGCTCACAGAGCAGATCTAGAGTTATTGTTACGGGACATATTCGGAGTTTGGCCCCTACAAGGTACATCAATTTTCCCGCTAATCCGTTTCGAAGACTCTCGAAGTGTGGCACGCAGAGACGTAAATTGCCAGAGGTACAATAACTCACCCTCCATGAGCAACAATCCAAGATGGCTGCCGTCCCATAGAATTTACATGGGGGTGAAATCAAAATGGCGCCGAATCCAGATTCCCCTATAAAATGTCCTTGGTCTTGCTACATGTATCATGACAATTCAAAATTGCAAATTCATGGTTTGCAAATTGCAAATTCTGCCATTGCTATGAATACAACTGTGACAGCTACTTTGAAACAACCTTCATAAAGTGCTGGCCCATCATCCATGCATCTCAGTTTTGAGATAATCAGGTTCTTGCTGAACGGGTGTGTCTTTTTGTATCAGTTGCCTTCAAGTTTTTAAAATTGTTTCTAAAATGCAAAATTCCTAAAATGTTGTGATTTTTTTTGTGCTGTCGTTTGTCAACATTCACATAATTCTGAAAGGATAATGGTGATGTTAAGTTTGGGTCTTCTTTTTAAATTTGTACACAAATTGATTTTGAGCCAATTTTCAAATAGTTTTCAAACTTTGGATGGAGAAGTGTTTGAACTAAAATCATTTTACTGAAAGCTGGCTAATTTTAAAAACAAAATTAATTAAGGTCAATTTTTTCAAGTACTTATTAGCAAATTTTTGACGTAGGCCCTGGAAGGGGACATGCTTTTACATAGTTCTGAGTTGCGAAAAGAGACTTTTGTCATGGTTAGTTAACAGTTGTGGCATAAAAGTATACTTAGCTCATTTGCACAATTATTGTGTATACCCACCTATTCAAGGCCACTATTTCATTAAGTTTTGCTATATAAAAGTGGCAATATTTGCTCAAAAATCTTAATTTTGACCTAAATAAATTCAGCAATATTTCAATAATTTTAGATAAATATCAAACATTGACATTTGCGGGATCTCTTGTTCGACACGTTCACATATTATTTCCACAAACAATAAAAAGACAAGTTGATCAGTTTGGATTGTTACCAATTTTCTAAACATGGCAAGGTCAAAAGACTGAGCATTCTGACATTTATGCAGCTGTCATTTATATGATGCATCTCTTGACCCCCAGGCAGTACTGTCCCCAGGAATGGTGCATCAGAGATGCTTCAAGTACTGCCACATTGATGACGCATGGTACTGTCACAGAAGTAAAAGGTCATCAGTCACAACTCTGACCCACATATATGCATCATAGTCTGTCACTTTACCATGAGTGCATCACAAAGTTTGTCAAAATTTGGTCAAATGTCGAACAAACCCGGCCCTTTTTGTTTGCTACTAGATATTCCTATAGGATGTGGAAAAAAATAAATAAATAATATATTAAAATGTGATGAGAAAGAAACTATATGCACCACTTTTTTTGTCAAAAGCAAAATGTCAATGTCTCCATCATGTTTGTTAGTCTGTAACCAATCTAGTCCATCTACACTTCCGATCAAAAGTGTTTGCGCACGCTTAAATATGGGCAAAAACATAATTATTATATCAAACGACCAAGACTCTGAAAAAATTCATGTTCTTTTAGGTGCCTAATGTATCCAATATAAATAATCTGTGTTTCCTCTGATATTCGATCTTCCATAACCATAAAAATGGCCGATTTCCTGGACCATGTACAAATTCATCACACGCATTTTTGCTATGTACCTATTTAGTTTATAAGTTCAGTGCTCGTTATCACCATGTAACCGTGAAGAACATTTTCAGGTCATAAGTTTTCCAACAAATGTGCAGTTATGTACTTAAACTCCATTTTTTGAATGTGCGGAAAAAAGTATACAGTACGTTTAGCACGCCATATTTCAAATGCGGTAGATTAAATTCCTGTTGAGTTCTTTAGATCTATATATGCAAAAAATATGACGCAAATGATGAACGGTTCTCGAGATATGGCTGGTTAAAGGTTTTGTGCGCAAACACTTTTGACCGGGAGTGTAGTTTGCAGCAGTAGCACGGGACATATTTTAGTGTCTGAAGTTGGACAACTGAAAATCTAATGCAGACTTGTGAACCTTTTGTGTGCATATTTGTGATTTTGGTACCAAATTGAAAGGAAAGTCGTAAATCTATTGTGAAATACAAATTCATTATTCTTATAATGATTTTTCCTACCGTTTTTATGATTTTCCAGCTGCATCTTTGACCATGTTGACAAATTTTGTATTAAGATGTCAAAATTTCAATCATGTTTGCTAGTGCCTGAACGATCTATTCGGATGGATCAGACTCAGGGATGTATTTTTTTAAACCAGTCAAAAAAGAGAAGGGATTTTGTCCATAAAGTGGTTAAAACCAGTTTAACCTGGTCGAAACTGGTTAAAACCGGTCAACTGATATTCGTAATTAAGTCTGCCAAATTGTTTATATTTATAAACAAGATGGTTAGTGTAACAGCCCGAGTTCATAATCAAATACTTTTAAAACACATTAGAAAAGCAACAGAAAAAGAGAGAAAAGAAAGAAAAAACAAAAAATGTTGCTTTCCCGTAATGTTTTTGTTGAGACCATTTGCCAACATGCCGAATCAATTTTTTGGTATGGCCTGTCAGGTATTAAGTTTGGAGCACTTGGAGATGTACATGTATGTATCAAAGACAGGACTATACTGGCAAAATATGATTTTAATAAAACCATATTCCAAAATTGTCTGTTTTACTGTGCAAAATGAAAAAAATGTAAAATGATGGTTTTGAGGATGTGTATATAGCCGAATACTTCAATAACTTCAGAAGGGGGGAGGCACTCATCTATGCAACCTTTAATCATGCATGTGAACTGTTTTTCTAAAAGCACTCTACAATATGATTCTCGACATTTGTCACAGATACCGTAAAAAGGATTTTGAGGGTAAAAAGTGCCCTAAACATGGACACTGATATCTAGAGAACATCATAATTAGACAGAGATGTGGGCATAGTCAAAACTATTAACTTGCATGCAAGTATATGTGATGACTCACACCGAAAGGGGGGACTTTGGTTCCGACATCAAAATTGAGTTTTTGGCATCATGAGAAAGCTTAGAGTTTCACAAGTAATTTGGTACCTCAAACATTTCGATACAACAATCCGTTCCAAAGATATGGCTATTTTAGTAAGAGGGTGTTGATCACTTTTCAAAAAATAGCAATTGGAGAAAATAGGCTTTAAAGTTTGGTTTGTGAAAGCATCAGTGTTATTGATTATTCAAGTATATACGGAATCTCCTTAGCAACGGGTACTTAGGAGCACTCAATCATCATCAACTTTGACACAGACATTTCCAAGATACATATCTTTAATTTAGTTACAAAAATATGGCAAATTAGGCATATTTTTAATTAATATGGATGTTTTTTCTTCCGATCACAAAATTGCGAAAACGAGATGGACATGGTGTTAGAAAATTGTCAAAAAATCATCTTTATTCGCAATTTTATAGAAAACGGCTTGGTAGGAAGATTTTTAAAACTTTGAAGATTCATAATATCACAAAATCTCAAATTCACCCCCAGACGAACATTTTACCACTTCTCAACTTCAAAGCCTGATATCTCAGTTTGCAGAGCGTCGCAAAGTTCCCCTTTTCGGTGTGAGTCATCACATATGTAAGGCTTTGCGTCCAGAGATATTTGCTCAACTGAGAGACAGTCGCTTGTGACATTCGTTCAGACTTCTTCATACACTTTACTATACTAAATGACTTTTATAGAGCGCTATTACAAACAAGAACATAGCGCTGTACATAAGAGCAATAATTCAAATAACTGAGCTTAAGCAGCGAAAAGCATGACACAAATTACTTAGAATACAATTAAGTCTTAAGGCTACGCTTAAATGAAGCAATGTTGTGAGATTGCCTGATTTTAGGAGGCAAAGAATTCCAAATGGAAGGACCCGCATAACTAAATGCAGCATCACCTGCTAGAATTCGAGATCTATTTACAGTGAGTCTTTACAAGTCAGAAGATGAGCGGTTTAGACACTTGAAAATGAGCAGCAGGATTTTGAAAATGATTCTCTCCTTTACCTGGAGCCAATGGGGCTCAGCTAACAGAGGCAAGGTGTGATCACGTCTTCCGGCACAGAAAACCAACCATGCGACACTGTTCTGCAGAGTTTGGAGTTTACAAATATTTTTGGAAGAAGTGTTGCAAAAGCAATGCATTTGCGTAGTCAAGTCTTGAGATAATGAGAGCCTGAACTGCTTGTTTACAAGTGTCTTTGTCAATGTAGAGCCTGATCCTGTATAGGTTGCGAAGATGAAAATTAACTGATTTTGTGATGGATAAAACATGATTAGACATTGACATCTCAGCATCTAAAGTGGTCGCCCAAGTTACGAACCACAGTGGAGGAAGAAATAATGGCATCTCCAATGTTCAGGAATATGTTGGATAAATCACATAGATAGTAATTAGAAGCGGCAATAAAGAATTCAGTTTTCTGTTCTTTAAGTTGAAGTTTGTTTGATGTCATCCAAAGTTTAAGATCTTTAATGCATTCCTGCAACTTGAACAATGCAACGGAGGCATCTCCAGGGATCTTTGGATCGAACTCTCTATATAATTGAGCATCATCCGCATACAGATGGTAATGCAAGTTATAGCGGCGAATAATTTCAGTCATTGGCCAAGTATATATACAGTGAAGATCCCAGGACTGACAACGGATCCTTGGGGAAGTCCACAGTCTAAGGATGTAGGATTGGACATTGACCCAAGAATGTGAACTTGACTAGTTCTGTTTGTGAGGTAGGATTGCAGCCAGTTAAGTAAATGTCCCGTTACATTGTAAGTTGCAGAAAGCCTGTGCAGAAGAGTAGGGTAGTCAATGTTGTCATAAGCTGCACTGAGAACCAACAAAATAGCATGTTTTCTGTCGATTGCGCACATGATGTCATTCTTTACATGCAAAAGCGCGGTTTCAGTGCTATGCAGAGTTTTATAGCCAGATTGAAATGGCTCAAGCATGTTGTTTCTAACAAGATGATCATTTATTTGAGGAACTGCAATTTGTTCAAAAAGGTGACCTGAGGTTATCAGAGGTCATTTGGAGGTCAAGCTCATACCTCATTAACCCCTGACCCCACCTTGATTAAACTTAGACCATAGAAAGTACTTGACCCAAGGTCAAGGTCAAAAGGTCATCTGAGGTCAAATTTCCAAAATTGTTCAAAAAGTTGACCTGAGGTCATCCGAGGCCATTTTCAAATTGTTCCATTGTGATGGATGATAAAGTCGGCTATCAACAAATTAGGCGATTAACAGAGTAGGCGGTCGATAACACAGGCGAGACTTCTGGTTCGTGAGCCATCTTGTTTTTTATTGAAATCATCCAAAAAATGAGACAGTGCAGGCTGAAAAACCAATTTTGAGGAGGGGGTCTGAAAATGTGAAATTTGATAATTGCTGGAATTCTATACCATATTTTAGCAATGTTGGCAATTCTTATGTTTTTGAGGTCAAAGAATCCATTTGCACAAGTTTTGTCAACATTAGACTTTTTGTGTGTGTAAAAAACAACCATTTTAGGTCAAATTAAGCTATGAGGGCGCTTTTGGCGATAAAACGAACATGGACATTCCGATTGTGATAATTTAAAGCATCGATGGTATCTGCTCAGCAAATTTGAGCTCTTTAAACAAAACGGTTTGGTCATGGCGCCCATTTAAGTGAAACACAGAACTACGTAAATTTGTGCCATAGGTTTGTGTGTAGGTCAATGAACTTTGTTCCCTATGTTTTCAATGGAGGCATAAAGGTAATAAAATGGTACCATGAACAAACGAAACAGAGCTACAAGCTGAAACTTTTAGAACATAATAAGGGAATGTTTATCTCCAATTCCACCTCGAAAAATATTTCAAAATGATCGAGTAACGCCCTTGAGGCTCAATTCTGTCAAAAATGTGAAAAATGGATTCCTTGACCTAAAAAACAAAAATATTCATACCAACATTGTTAAAAATGTTATAGAATTTTAGCAATGGTCAAATTTCACATTTTCAGACCCCGTTCGAAATTGATTTTTTGGCCCGCTGCACTGTCTCATTTTTTTGCTGATTTCAATGAAAAAGGTGTCAAAATGCTCAGGAGATCATGCTGCATCAAATGAGCTTTTACCCTAAGTGATTTGAAACATGACCCTTTTTTTTGACCAGGGCTGTATAATCCACCAATATTTGTATTAGAATTGGTATATTGATAGGTATGCCATAACTGAGCTAAAAATAGCCAAACCTTGCTTTCTCACAAATTAACTAAATATTTGCATGTCATCAGTGCATTGACCAAATTAGGGATGTTTATGTTGTTATTAATGAAAGTTTTGCCTGTTTTGTGATAAAATAATAGAAAAGGTTAGGAATATGAAAACTTTTGTACCATGAACTTGTAGCCAATTACATGGTTGATTGAGGGTCAAGTCAAGCGCAATAATCACGACACACTGTTTTACTATTTTCTGTTTTATAAAACAGGTATAGATATGACTGTGTATTGTGCTTTGTAATTTTGTGAAATTTTTCGAAATGTCACGCCTAAGCCTGGGGGAGCAAAATCATAAAGGGTACAGTCAATTTAAATCAAAATTTAACTTTAAAAAACAAATTCAAGTTGTATGATTCTTGTCAAATCTTCAACTTTTAGCTGAAAATTTGATATCAATTTTGTTTCCAAAAACAATTTAGTACTCTCACTGGGTAGAAGTTGATTTTGTCTCCATATTTAATTTCGAAGTTTTATGATTTTAGCCCTTATTAAGTTTAGACACATTATTTTATGTTTTAAAAGACCATGGAAATATTTTCTTTTCCTTGTTCTTGCTTAAAGTTCTTATGCCTCGATACATCCTGACTTAAATATGATCATTATGTTAGTATCCTTTGAAATTCCAGTTTAGGTTTTTAGTGGTTTTGATTAGTCATAAAGAAAATGAAATAAATCTAAAGTTGATATCAGTTAACCTTAAAGGTGCAATTCGTGATTCTGAAGTGATGAAAACCCCACCTCTTTTCTAGCTAAATATAAAAAAGAGTACAACATAAACGTATCCTGAAATTGATAGACTGAGATTGACACTTGATTCCAACCATTTGTTTACAAGTTACAAGCTTTTCAGCATTGTAGAAATTCCCATAGGCTGCTGTGTTGTTATTACTGTCGGGGGCCCCAACAATAATAAAATAATTACATTTTCTCACTTTTCTCAAAATGCAAGCACATTTGAAAGAATGGTTTGTGGATTGTAAACATACACATGTCAGGGATTCTTCCTAGCTAAAAAAATCAATTTTGATAGAGGTGACCTTGAGGATGAAAAGTGGATCATGAATTGCCCCTTTAAGGTCTGACAAGGTCCAGATTTGCAAAAACAATGAAAGGTGGCCGAATAGGGGTGAGGAGATTGTTTCTAATTTTTTGGAATAAATTTAAAATAAATAATTAACTTAATAAGTAATAGGCCTATCTGGACTGATTATTAAGAAATGATATACTTCCTGTAAAGTTTTGGTAATGGGTATAATATACTTCATTATTAAATTTAAGAGAGTTGATTGGTTTATAAATCACGATCACATGATTCCAAATAGTTTTAACACTTTTGTCCGTAAGCCACAGAATTCCCGAATAAGTTGTTGTCAAAATTCCCGAATGAGACGTAACCTGTCGGTCGGAAAGGATATTTAAAAATCATTTTAAAGCACCCAAAGTGTCAAAATTGGGTGCATTTTCCACTATATTCAAAAATAAAATATAAGAACACCTAATCTGGGCTATATTGGGTGCTTTCCCCACCTTGATTTTTTTTTTAATTTTTGACTAGGGTTGGTTGTTGAGGGCAACTCAACTTTTTTTTGGCCTTATGGGTCACATCACATTATTCTAAAATTTATTAATGAAGTATATAAAACAAATACATCCTGACATATTTCAGAACTCTGGATTAAAACTGTGGTCCTTCAGTGACTAAAATGATGCTATTATTTTTACCTCAGTAAAATAGCAATTTTAGTCCTTAGTTTAACCAGAGGTCTTCAAGTCAGTATATTTGTTTATTACCGCTGTTCCATAGGAGGTTGAAGCGGTATCCCACAATGCTTCGCGATGGAATGAGCACAACAAGGTTTATTTTCTTACAGTGTCATGTGTCAGTGTTTCTTACATTGATGGCAGATTTTCAAACACACATTCACATAAACGGTGTTATTCAACGTCAGTGAGGCAATGATTTAACAATTATTTTATAACGATCGATCCTATATTTTACATGTTGGTGACTACACAGCGTGACTACATGTAACTCATGTATAAAGTAGAC
>JXSR01S014778.1:0-24247 GCA_000969725.1 Ophiothrix spiculata | reverse complement strand
TACTAAGTGGTGACATGTAGCCGGGCCGGGGTTGTACACTGTTGTAACGCAAGTCCCCGCACATGGGGGTTGGGGACAGGGCGGGGATTGTCACACATAGCCCGGCTATAGGGAGGCTGGGACATAGCGGGGGATGTACAGAAATTCTATGCCCCGCCGGCCGGGACTTTAGCGGGGTCATTGCCGGGGATGTAACACTAGCAAATTGTACATCCCCCGCTAAATCCCCGCTAGTCCCGGGTCCCCCGGGGCGGGGGAATAAATTGATAAGTGCATTAGTGTTTAGTGATAGAACTTTAATTGAAAAGTGGGACCTTTGTGCCAGCCTTGTGGTCTTACTTAACACCATAACCCTAGGGACATAGCATTGCCTGTGAAGTTGGACTGCCAACCCCCAGGATTTAAGAGAACAATTGTACCTGCTAATGCATAAGGTGTGGGCTTTGTTATCCATGGTATTAAAAGATTTGTATTTATGCCAACCTAGCAGAAATATTGTGGTGCATCCAACCATAGTATTAATTCAAAGACGGATTAGTGAAACAAATTAAAATCTTTGTATTAGTAGAATTTTGTATTAGTAGAAACTTTACTTCCTCTAGAACTTTATTCAATATGAAAAATGAACCATTTGATATTGTCTATTTGCATGCACAGGTAATTTTATATTGTTTCTGAAAACGTTTGAATCAAAAGTAAATTTTATTTAAAGCCTTCATGAAGTGAAAACATGCACTTTTTCTTAAATACAAGTAGGCCTATATTAATATTAATTCAATGGTTTCAACTAAATTTGGATTTTATTTTTTATTTTTATTATTTATTTTTATAAACTCAAATGTCAACTTGGCTCCTGGTAGTCATTCTTTGGCATACAAAATGATTAAGGAGTGGTAATATCCCCCAGTAATTATCTTTTTCTGTTCTGTATCGAGGGGGGGGGGGCGCTTCCATTATGGTTACTCAGGATGTGTCTCTGAATAGACCCACGTTTTTAAACTAGCTTGTACCTAAAGGCCCCCTTTTTATTTTGGGTTCTTGCCAAGAAATTTCAAATACTTAATGACCCCCTTTTTTAACATTGGTCAGATGCCCAATGAACCCCATTTATTTCCACTAATTTGATATTTGAAAGGAAATTTTAATGCCTTGTTTCCTAATTTTCACAAGCTGCTGCATTTTTAACAATTTGGTAATTTTATTAGGTGTGGGCTATACATAAGTCAAAATTGTTGGGTTTTTTTTTCATTTTTTTTCTGGCAACAGTTTTTATGCATTGCAACTGATCTATATCAACATGAAATAGCAATATATATAGCAATTTGAACTTGAAAAGGGACTATTTTCTCGTTGAGTCCAAGGGCGTTACCTTAATGACCCCCATTTTGAAATCTTCAAACCTGGATGACCTCATTAATGTGTACCGAATGGGTCCCCCTTCCTTTTTTATTTTTTGTGCGCAACTGTAGGCACACCCTGTCACTTTAGATAGTGAGCCACCCCACCCCCCGGGTTCTGTATACATCGATACCACAACAGTTTTTTGGAGTCTTGATACTTTTGGGGACAAAGTGAAGTGTGAAGTGCCAATTTAAGATGGATCTGAACTCTTGGGGGCATCTTGAGGGGGCATTCAAGTTTTGTTTGGGTTGGGATGTACAACTAGGAAATTGGAATTGCCATCCATACAAATACAAGAAAAGAGATATATTTTTGCACTAAATCTCCCCACATTTGAGTCAATTTATTCAAATATCAAATTTTTTCGCCTAAATTTGCACGTTATGGCACAAATTTTATAAGGATTTGCGAAAAAATTCTCCAAATTGTGCTATTTGTTTTTTAATAGTAGAACTATCAAAATATCGTACTTTTCATTAAAATACCAAATTTTGCAAAAGAAAAAGGACTGCTTGAAACAGGGTACCAGTATAGTTTGAGGATTCGTAAGGGCACCTTATTTCAGGACAATTTTAAAAGGGCGTACTATTTTAGAAGGAAATTACATGTTAAAGAATATCAATAAACTTACTTTGTTTAGTATAGGGCATCAAAGCAACTGGCAAGGGCATGATTGGGGCAATTTGCCTCAAGAGAGGTTAACCGAGGTTGTTTGTTTGGAACCAGGTAGACCTGGGACTTTCTGGGTAATTTAGTACTTGGGTACCCTACTTAATTTTCGGGCGGGTACCCAGCTACCCTAACATTTAGATAAGGATGTAAACAAAACACTTGTCAGTGGTGAAGTATGTAATTATCATCATGTCATCTTTCAATAACATCAAAAACTGTGAAATTTCACCTCTGTGTGCTACAGATTTATGGTTAGTTGAGCAACTTTTAATTCACACAACTTATTCAAATACATAGCACAAGTGAGCATGTTTGAAATTAAGTTGTGTGAATTCAGTAAATTAGCTTGAATATGTGCATAAACACTAATAGATACCTCCCTCCCCATTTATTTTATTTTAAAAACAACAGCAGGACCCAGGGGTGCTAACAGATTTTCCCCTTTGTTTGAAGGATCAATTGAGAAGTAGTCATCGCTAGCTGTGAGCTTTCTCTACAGGACAATAATTTGTTAACTTGCTAGAAAGATTTAAAAAAAAATTGAGAAACCTTTTTGTATGCACAAAAGAGAAAAACCTTGTTTTAAACAAAATTTATTCCTATTCCCATATTCGAATTCTGAACTTTGCATTGAAAAGTTATAGCTAACAGATTCCTGCAATACTCATTTTTTTTTTTTTTAAAGCAGGTTTAATTTTAGACCGGTTTGACACTTAATATGTCAAGTTACCACATGTATAACAAATAACCCTTATTCACTGTATCATTACAATAAAAATAAATGGATGTTACCTGGCTTTTATTTCATATTAATTACATTAATATTCTTTTATTTTTCAGATATCGTAGTTACAGCCACAATGACTTTGTGCATGGCGTGTCTTGGGACCCACTCAGTAACAAACTCTTAACGTGCGGATGGGATAAACAAGTGATAACACACGATGTTAATCTACCAAATACGGCAGTACCGTTATAATCCAGCTCCTTAGTGTCCGTGCTTCTTAGTAGATTATCATAACCTAAATGCTTATTGCTGCTAGGCCATCATGTGATATTTTTATCCAGTTTCAAGTGTTTGTGTTCAGCTAACAGTTTGTTGTTTGTTGAATTTTTGTGATGGATGAAAGGCAACTACAGTGGAACCTCGTTAACACAAAATCACTGGGCCAAGGATTTTATTTTGTGTTATCAGGATTTTGTGTTATCCAAGTGAATTCACATAGAAGATCAATACTAGGGACCAAACAAACATTTTGTGTTATCAGGGTTTTTTGGTAACAGATTTTATGTTAACAAGGTTCCACTGTAAAAGGAAAGAACCCTTTCTCTGTTCATGCGCAGATTTGTTGCCTCAAAAATGCTTTGCGCATTGACTGTAGGAGAAAACTCTTTTTTCTAGTTCTGGATCTCTGAAAGATGGGAACTTCCATGTGCCTGATCCTGGTCAGCCAAGCATCTGTGATGTTACAATCCGGGGGGGGGGGGGGCACTCAACTTTGAAAGTGGTAGGTTTGTCAGGCGCGAAGTGCCGAAATGGGGGTCAGGGTAACTGATTTTCTGCAAAAAAAATGGACCTTTGAAACCGATTTTTGCGGGTCTAGTGAACTGAAATTTTTGCCAAAAATAACCTCCTGAGCTGAAAATGTTAGCATTTCCTAAGCAATGTTTGCAGTAAGAGCTAAATTTTTGTAATTTTTCTCAAAAATGGGGATCTAGTGAGTGGCCTGGCGGCCTGAAAAAGGGGGTCTTGACCGCCGGACATATACATTTTGCCCGCATATGTGAGTGCCCCCCCCCACCGGGTTACAATTTCACCAATGAAAAGGACTCTTTCCTAAATAGATAAGAACCAACTTGTCCTGGGGATACTTATTAGCTAAAAGGCTCCCCAGGTAGCAAAAGTTTGCGGTCCGATAAATTCGGTTTATCGTTGGCCATGGCGGCTGATTGCTGATTCTGGACCGATATCAGACCGACCAAAAATTGCCATCAAAGGCTGTGTTCATACATAATAGTCATGACTTGTCATGACCGGCTCTCATCTAGAGCGAAACAACTTGGGGCGTGTTCACACAGCGGAATTTGGTCATGACTATATTCTTGCTCCTGGGCTGCTCATGATCAAATTTCCAGTGTCATACTTGCCAACTGATTTCAAATGATATTGGACAAGACAAATATATTTCTGTTATCAATGTATCTCATTTTCTCAATATATTATGCATTGTACTGGTTTATGAGTAATAAAAGTAAATTTTGTCTGTTGTTTTCAAAGTAAGCATTGTTTCTTTAAATCACTCTTGATGTCGGAATTCAGTAGTTCATTTTGATCGTAGGTTGCAGGGTTCATATCTTAAAACACATTTTCTTTAATTTCTTATAAGTATGGGCTGAGTTAGTTTGTAAAACCCATACCTGCATTTATAAATGCGTGAGAATCCACAACTAAGTGCAAAGACTACATTTTACTTGTGTTTCTGCACACAAAAAGATAACCTCATTGCTCACTATTTTGTAATGGAACAACCAGGCCCCCTACTGACAAATGGTATATGGGGGGTGCTCAAAGGCAGGGCTTTGAAATCCGCGATAAAGCGGTCGCGCCGTTCCCAGAAAAAAAGTTGGAAGTCCCAGAAAAAAGGTACATTTTTGTAATCTTCGGTATGTTTGATGGGTGGGTTTTTATCACAGACCCAATGTGCCCAACTTTTTTGCCAAAAAAACACTTAATTTGCCCCAAATTGGATGCTTTTCCTAGAAAATTGGTATAGATATGGGTTGCAAAATAATCGCTTTTCGAAGTATAGAGATGGTCAAAATTCAAAGTCTACTTTGAGCATCCCCACACAAAGAGGGGAGCGTGGCCGACGTGTTAGAGCATTGGACTCGTAATCGCATGAATACATCTATCGCCGGATCGAGCCCCGGTCCCGGCACGTTTCCTTAAGCAAGAAACTTTACTCTAATTGCTTCGTGCTTTGGAGGGCACGTAAAGCCATCTGAAGTGTTTCTGACACACTGTCGGATGTAAAAGAATGTCATTCGAAAAGAGTATTGGGAAAACTTTCTCGGTCATGTTGATGATACCCCCGGGGGGGCCACTTAGCCATACTGTTGTACACATGCGTGAACAAAAAAACACGGGAAAAGGGGGGTATTTTTGTCAAGAGGCACGGTCCGTACGTTTCGTGTTTAGGGGTCAGAAAACACTGATTTTCAACAAAAAGGGGTGTATTTTCAAAATCCAACCAAACGTGTTTGGGGGAAAAATTTTAAACTATAGGGTTGTTTATTTAGAAAAACTTGTTAAGGGGGTGAAATGAAAGGAATAACCGTTTGAAATCCTTGTTTAGGGGTCATTTTTAAGGCTACTCTATAAACGTGTTTAGGGGGTATTTTGAAAACCTTTGTTCACGCATGTGTACACCATAATACCTAAGTGGGCCCCCCGGGATGATACCTTCAAAAGTATATAATTTCTCTCTAGGACCAGAGAGCTCATCTAGATGCTGAAAAGGCTTTGATGAGAAAAGCGTAGAAGAATTAGAAATATTTTCTAAGAACACCCCCCCCCCCTGAACCAGGCTTTTGGTTTTCTTACTTTTCACCATATTCTCTACGTTCTACATTGGTGATATTTGGTGAGTGGGGGGAGGGGTGTTGGTGAAATGGTGCCATATGCAACTTGAGCATCACATTATCATTTATGCTTATTAAAATTTGCAAAATTTATGCATCATGTTTTTGTCCGCAACATATCATATTAGCAAAACCATTTGGGCTACGTTAACCCTAACAGCTCCCATTAGGCAAAAAAAAATTGTTGTGTTGCCCTCCGCCGGCCTGGTCGAAATTGTGGAAAATCCCGACCTGTTTTTTTTTTTTTTTTTTTTTTTTCATCAAAACTCTTGATTTTTAATATTTCTTGAGTTGCACAAATGTTCCAAAATTCAGCTTTCAGTAGCAAACAGCCATGTATCCCACACTATTTACACATGGCATCTGTAATTGTTATTTAGAAAAAAAGAAGAAAAAACCCCGGCCGGGCCGTCCCCACCACTTTGGACCTGTGAGGGCAACACAACTATTTTTTGGGGGCCTTATTTTAAGCATTTTCACAAGAAAGGGGAAAAATAAACTAATGACGAACACATTATGGATGGTTCGGCAAGGGTGGTGGCTTCATGTTACAGGGGAACTTGGGCAGGTCAGGCATTCCGTGTTTAAATATATACTCGCATGTTTGCTTATTGTGACACATTTAGACTTAGGCTTTGTGTGGTTTTGTACAGTGGCATAACAGGTAGGAGAGTTGAAATCTTATAATTGGATTTATTAGCAGATTAAAAGAGACTTTCTTTTTATATTACTACAATCTTAGTCTATCTAGATGGACCTCGCAAGCGAACATGGTCTGTCTAGATGGACTTTGCAATCTATGAAGCAAAATTAATGTTATGCCAATGAAACTTAATCTCTTTCCTGTTGAATTGCATCAATACACATTTCTAGAGAATAACCAAGATCAATATGCAAAACATATTATGGAACATACATAGTGTACATTATCTGCAGATCAAATTTTGAAATTTTGTCCAATGCACATTTAAATTAAAAAGTTCATATGTGATGACTTGCCCCGAAAAGGGGGACTTTGCGACAGAACACTTTTCAAGAAACTGGTAAAAATAGGCAGCAAAAAATAAAGAAAACAATAGATACCACATCGGTAAATAAATTGTGTAGCGTCGTCTGCTAGGTTGAGAATGCCTGTTGACAGGCAGAAAGTGACCCTTGTTGCCTAAAATAAATTCCAGAATATATTAGAAATTTCACAAAATTTTGAAGTTAATCCTGCTAATTGGACTGTTATTAAATAATTCATGCTAAAATGATTTTGTTTGTACCATTTTTGAAGAAATTTTATGATTTTTGGAGAACCTGGTGTGTCTAGTGAGTTGCATTATTTTCCCAATGGGCATGGGCGCACTCATAATGACGCGTAACTTTGATGCGCCGTATCTCGAAAACTTTGCCTTGACCATATATTTTTTTCTAATTTGTAGAAGAGATATGTCCATTATCTTTCAATTGAGACCATGCACATAGTAACCAGTCGCTTTTAAGTCGAGAAAATGACGTTAAAAAAGTGGTACGCATGCTCTTCAGAGCACCTCAAAATCGGACCCTAAATGTCGAAAGCATGTACAGCAAATTCCAACCCTTAATAGCATAAAATATTTCAAATACTTTAAAATTGACCCCTAAATGAACATTTGACCCATTAATGGCTTAACACACTGAAATGGACCATCAACGACGTAACGCACTATTTTCTATCATAAAAACCTGAATATAATACATTAGAAGCCTTTTCTGTAGTATTTCTTGGAATTATAGAAAAGCTGACGAAAAAGCTACCCCAAATTTGAAGATTATGTAAAAAGACGTTGAAAGTTACCCTGAAAAGGTACCCTTTTTCTAAAGACGTCGACGACACCAAACGGCCAAAATCAGACCCTTTTTCGATGTTTTTTTCTGACATACTACTTTGCGTACCACTTTTTTCTTTGAGCAGTCCCCGGGCATAGCATATCCCTTGTATTCTTCAGCATTATGAACTGGTGTTTTTGTAATGTGTAAGAGACTAGTAATGATTGATTAGTATTGTTTAAGACCAAAATCACTGGGTGTAAATATTTTTTACATGGATCGTTCATGATTTTGGTATTATTTTGGGCCAATTTTGTTGCTAACAGAGTAGATGGACAATCATTGAACATTTGAATATTCAGCAATATTTGGTATGGATGATTCCCAGGGGGCCACTCAAATATAATGTTGCGGGCATAGCGTGACCAAGAAATAATGTAAATTAGGGTTGTTTGTGAGGACTGAAAGGTGTATCAGGTGACACCGATCAGGGTATCAAAAACAGCAAATCGGGGGCAATTTACAAGAAATAGGGTACTTTTTCAAACCCTAGTGTGAAAACAGTATCGAATAAAATCCTGATTTAGGGGAAAAAGGGTAAATATTGGCTTCAGAACTCTCCATCCTTTAGGGGGTGTTTCGAGAAACTGTGGTCACGCTATGCTGCAACATTATACTTGAGTGCCCCCCCCCCCCTATGATTCAAAAAATACAAACTTCATTTTCTTCCCTTTAGTTGTGCAAGGTCAAAATTTGATGATGACTGAGAAAGAAATGAATCAGTTAAAATGTATGGGTTGTTCCTTAGTTAATGTTTCCAGACAATGAGTAATGAGTTCAAGAGGGCATCACCTTTCTTGTTTTATTGGGTTCATTAACCAGACATGACATATAAAAAAAGTTATTAGGTTCAGTGTTGATATGGTATAAGAAATTGTCTGCTAAGCTGTGCTTTGCCTGGATTATACAAATACAACATGGTTTGAGGGGGAGTATTGCAAAATACTGTCTCCGAGGTGTTGGATAATCGAGACTTCCACCCATGGTGCAGCCGAGGGAGAAAGTCTCGATCATCCAACACCGAGGGACAGTATTCTGCAATACATCTCCGAAATAAACCATGTTGTATTTGAATACTACACCTCAAAAAACTCACAATATAACTAGGAAATCAATGTAAAAGTTAACAAATTCAGTACTATGCCGTCAGCCATACGGTAGAACCATGCGTAAGCTTTTACTATTTTCCCCGCGTGTGTATAAAACATGCAGGTGCAACACATAAACGCTTACTTGCGCGGCTGTACTTGAGTATTAACCCACATGCAGGACAGTGGTCAAAAATACTTTTTAAGCATCTCCGCTATTTAACCAATAAAAGGACTGTATTAACTTATAAATATTCAAGAGGTGTAGTAAATGGCACTTCCCAATAATTCCTCATACCATACTTCTACCTCACATGACTAATATTAATACACTTCCCAAAACAAAATTCAAGACAATTAGCATGCTTTCCCCCCTCTCAGTTTATTTTCCCCAAATCAACATGTTTTTCTGGCATTTGTACGCTTTTTTTATCAGTTGCCACCTCAAAAATCAGGAGTCAGTTTTAACCATTTTGATACAGAAAACAACACAATCCTAGGGAAATCAGGACAGTTAAGCATGTATTAAAGTAGCCTGGTCCAATTTCTCAAAATTTGGTTTTCAACGACACTCAACGAGGTCTAAGTTTAAAATTTCAGCTGAATCGGTCAAACCGTTTTGATTTTATGGACAATTTTGTATTTCAGAGCTACTTATATGTTATTGTGTAAAATTAATTATGGTTACCATAATTAGACACATTTTCATATATGTGATGACTCACCCCGAAAAGTGGGACTTTGCGACAGAAAACTTTTCAAGATACAGGTATAAAATAGGCAGCAAAAAATAACAAAGAAAATAATAAGAATTTCCAGTAGATTTTCTGTTGTAAAATGTGATCGCCTTTATCAATTTCAACAAGGTGTCATTTTAAAGCTTAAAAAATGCTGCAACAGATGAAATGAAAAAATCAAACTTGATATCATCTTTAAAGTCCCCCCTTTCGGGGTGAGCCATCACATATATCTGTAAACCGGAACATAACTCAGCCATGAAAATTCACACAGATTATGAGAAAAATATCAGCAACATTTTGGTACCAAAATCTCAAAAAAAAGTTTGAAAAAATGTTGAGGCAATCGGACCATGCTCCTTTAACAGAAATCGTCAAAATATCACAATATTGACAGAAAGGGTTTTTTTCATATGGAGAACATTTGGCAATTTTTTTTGTAAAAGTTGAGGTTGAATGTTTGGTTTGATATAATAGTAATCAGCTTAAATTACCCGATAAAATGGGAAGTCCCTCTTACACATACAGAAAAATAACAGACGAATATAAAAACACATTCTATAATGTTCCATATCTTCTTCAATTTAATTGGTTAATCATTGGTCACATGACAATACTGCCAAGGCCATAATTCAAATTTCTACATCCTCTAATCTACTACCTAATGAAAACATGAATTTAGAATTTAAATTGTCCAATAATTTGCTGATCTAGTGCGGACAGTAATACCCTGGTCACGTAACCTTGCGGCGAGGTTATGACTTGTTTACGGCATCATACCAGGTAGAAATTCAGCAGACACAGGTGTCAGTAAGCCATAGAGATGCCGGAGGCATGCCGCAAGAAATTAATTCCAAGTTAACACCTTGTGGCTAGTGTCTTCAGTTATGGTCAAGTAACAACTAGCAGCTGACCGGTGACAAACCAGCCATCGCAAGCATTCGCCGGTGTCATACTAATGTAATACCGGTGTAGCAGGAATGCAAGTCCCTCGTTCTTATCGTCTGGGTTGTGCAGTAAAGTATAGGCTAACAACTCTCACGCAACATTAGTTTCACGCTTTATTCCGTTATGGTCTATGGAAGGTGGACTACCATTTCAGGGGGACTACGATTACTTTCACACCGGCGTTGCGGCTTCCTTCATATTACCAGATGCAGCTCGGCAACGGGTTGTTTTGTGACCATAGCATAACACGCACTACATCAGCAAAGTACAATTTTATGAAATAAACCTCGGAAAAATAAAAAAAAATTCAATAACATAAAGAGTTGCTAATAATCAACTGGATGTACAACTTTCTAATTGAATGATCATTGTTCTGTGCCAAGCTCAGATATATTTCAAAATATATTATATTCTTCTTAAAATTTCATCACATTAGTATGTGGGAAATATAATTTATAGGATTAAATTTTTTTCCCTTTTTTGACTTTTTAAGTCAATAAAAATAATTGCTATTCAATACCTTGTCTTGATTTCGTTATTAGGGGCTTTCGACTTCCATAATGGATGATTCCAAGATGGATGAAATACCAAGGACTGCGTCCTTGCCATCACATTGTTAGATCCTCTTTTCACTTTCCAATAGGGTAAGCTGATTTGATGCACAAGCATGGTTAGAAATTGTCTTTCAACCCATCTTGAATTATCTGTTGTGCATTCGAAAGCTTGCTATTTAATATCTTGAGAGCCAATGTTCTGAATTTTAATGTAAAATCTGCAATTCGATAATACTTGAGTTAACTGGAAAGTGTGGTCGTACTAATAGCAGTTAATGTGGACTCTTGCAACTATTACTCATGTTTACATTTCAATAATTTAATAAGATTTTTTAGGTAACTTTTAGGTCATTTACGATCTGTCACACATTAATGTATACGGGGCAATGTATACCTGACATTTTCAGTTTCACATACTCATTGTTTGCCCAGCCGACACCATCGTATGGCCAACAAATCAAACATGCTGATAAAGATCACAAAACATCAATGTATAAACAAAAAGGTGAACCTTGGGCCTACGTTGGCCTTAGTACATTGAAGTGTGGCAGATTCTTGACCATAACGACACAATTACATATTACAATGTTAATGAATAATCTGTTCCGAAGCCCAGCAAAGAACCAACTTTATTGGACAGTGAAAACAAAAATCTAGAATGCAGATGCAACCCCTACTCTGGATTTTTGTTTACATTGTCCAATAAATTTTTGATTTGCCTGTAGAACATCCTGTCTACATGAGCCAATTGCAACTTGTCAAGGCACTTCATTTTTGTCACATATCATTGTCACGCTACTTAAATAATTGCCCAATTCATTTTTCCATCTATTTTAATACCTAACCAAACCAGCTTCCTACACTAGGAGGTCTCTAAACATGAACAGGTCTAGCGAATACATGACCACTTAACTTGTTTGTCATGTATACACTTGACCTACTCATGTACACAGGCACACCTTACTGTGGAGAGCCGATTTTGGTAGATCATTGATTATATTATGTGACATGAGTTTGGCAATTATTTTATTAGTGCGACAGTTACAGAGTTACACAAGGTGGGGAAACAAGGTGAATTGTTTTCCGACAGCAAGAGAATAAGACAGTGGTTTATTTCCGTGAAAATCTTACATACTATTTCGTCTTGTGACTGCAAGAAAGTCATATCTGCAAGAGCTTCCATTTTTCATAAAGTTGGTTTGCACTCTGTATAATCTCCCATCTTGGGTCAGTGGCTCTTGAAATGGTTCTTCAAGTGTCAGTATACAACTTTCTTGCACCAACATGACAATTTATTCCATTGCAAAAACATGAGGCAACAGAGCATAGGTCAAGCTGCCGAAAAACAAATTCAAACAAGATACCTTAGTAAATATCGCTATGCAACAAAAAGGGTATTCCTTAAAATACATTGACAACCCTGTTGAAGACACACAAACCACTGATTCAAACAAACACAGGAATCAAGCATTTTTTTAACAACATGAATGCCTGATAATTTAGAGGATTTCAAACCTACGCTTAGATAAATCAAATGAGAGATTTATACTAGTACTTATACCATATTCGACTGGGATATGACAAAAGTGACTTCGAAAATCCCAACAAAATAAACGTTAGGGTATAAGTTTGGCAATATGTAGATCCTTTACATAAACATAAATTGCGATCAGCCCTCTCAAAATAATCTGTAATAAACTTAATTTGTAAATTTTCAACTTTCTGCTCATTTTGAGGGCAATATCTAACAAAATCTAACCCTGACCGAGTCTTAATCATTGTAAACCATTGCTGTTTAAAATATTTTAAATTTTATTTTACGGAAAGATTTCACAACTTAAAATCAATATTTGTTCAATTACCAAACAATATTATGATTATAAATTGCTACTTTCTGTTCCGTAATTCTGTATTTAAGTACATATATTGGCAATTTATAGGAAGAAAAATTGATGTTGGTTGACGAGTCTGATGTAATTGTTGTTGTAAAAAAAGAACTTGACAATTATGTAACTGAACTCTATTGCATTGAGATGGCAAACTGGAAATGTTACATTTCTCCATCTGTGTACAACAAAACAACATGAGACTCTTGAACCACCAAATTTGCTTAGGAAAAAAAATTGAAATATTGCTATACTATACGAATAATGATATAATATTGAAATAAACTGGAATGACTGACTGAATAAGTAAAGCAAAACATTTTATCTTGCTACGTACATCACAAAAACATCCACCCATCCCTACACCCGACTACATGGAAGAGAAAAATAAACCTTTTATCCCTGACATTATCTTTTACATATCACTAAAGAATAATTTACAATTTTCAAAAAATTCATTTTGGTGGCCTCTTATTGGTGCATTGCATAACATATGACTATTTTCAAACAATGCAATTGGTTAATTTTTTGTCTAGCTTTCAACTTGAGCATGCTTATTCATTAGAAGTCACAAGAAAAAAAACTGGATCTTGTATGTAAAGTCTGGCAATCTCAAAAAGGTCAAAGTTCAAAAAGCTTGTAAAAATAAGTCTGGTCACTATACTTCAGAATGTAAAAAAAATTAAAGAAGTAGAGTTTTTCCCTAACTACTAAACATGTGAAAATAATTGATCATATTATAACAAATTAGCAAATACTGTGTCACTTAAGTGATAGTTCTCATTTACAGTGATTTCCTTGTTTTTTATTATCAATTTGCATTGCTGAATAAATTTACAGGCACGACCCTGTACGGCCTAAACTGGAAGACAAAAGCTGCAATCAATCGCATATGTAAACTCAGGCTTTATGAAAGCCAAATTTCATCAATAATCAAACCAAAACTGAGAAAACAAAAATGTTTTAAAGCATAGAACTATTACTTGCAATTTTGTATTTTTATTCTGAAAAGCAGTCTTTTGACATAATGACTGTTCTTGAGCACTCAATCGAGTGAGTTATCACTCACAACGGCGAGTAATCACTCCTTATATGAATGCATTTTACTACCATTTGATTTTTGACCTTTTTACTCATTTAAACTCTATATCTCAAGAAATACCACTTTCCTACAGATACTTTCATGTGCCAGACCAGTGCCATGGAACTCGTGACCCAGCATTTTCTTGTGACTTCTGTTTTTTGAGTGGCCACTACTTATTCTGGTAGCCAAACTCAGTGGCGTCATCTTCAGTGAAGTCGCCATAGCGCCACAGGTGCAACTGGAAAAAACAAAAAGTGGAAGAAAAATATTACAACTTTGGTCTTAAGCTAAAAATTACATCAAAATATAACATACACATATTATCATGTGATCAGGATAACAGGTTGTAGCTAGCAAAACTTAGTTCAGACTAAATTTAACCCTCGTCCACCAAAACGGGTAGTTACCCCCTGACAAACTGCCATGAATTGCAAAAAAGTGACCCCGGGGATCAAAATAACTTTTTTACATCCCTGTGGTCATTTTGATTAAAATAATCTATGGGTACCCCCTGATATGGGTGTAGGGTAAACCACCAAAGTCGAGGAGTAATTCTTGGCGTGTCAATTTCAAGTTCACAGGGACCACCCCCATAAAACAATGAAGTAGATAATAGCTAAGCTTTAAAAACAAGGGTTGAGAAAAAATAAAACAGAATGCCAATTAGCTGACAGTACTTGTATTTGTGCTTTAATTCCCTTGAGAATTCAATCATTCTAGGTGGGCCACTAACAAGTGCTGGTAACCGTCGATTGGCACTAAGCATAATAGCTACAATCTTGTTAGTTTTTAAAGGCATGATACGGCAAAAAAAATATTGTGTTGCCCTCAGCGACTGACCCTATACAAATTTTTTTTTAAAAAATAGGGTCGGGAAAGCACCCAATCTTGCTCAGATTGGGTGTTTTTTTTAAAAATATTTTGAAAATAGTGGAAAATGAACCCAAATTTCATAATTTAGGTGCTTTAAAAAAAAAATCTTTTCAGACCGACTCATTTGTTCAGAAATTCCACTTGAGGGCAACACAACAATTTTTTTTCTTGGCCTAATAATAACAAAGCCCAAACAAACAGCTCTTGAAATTGCTCTGCAAATGACACATATGGGAGAACAAATTTGAGGTTTTTCGTTCTTGGTAACCTCCTTTACATAAGTCAATACATGTATGTGCCATATCGTAGCCCAACAAATATACCATTGCTGAACATTTGGGTAACAAGAACAACATTACTGTCTGCAGCTGGTGAACACAAGGTTGCCATGGAAACAGAGCAATCTCGCTGCTTTTGCTGCAAGTATATGACTACAGGAATGCTAGACTGACCCAAGTCCATGCTTCCCTACCGAGGCTAAAGAAAGTATATTCTCCTATAATGATGACTATAAGGCCAAAAAAAATAATACGTTTGTTTGCCCTCCGCGACCGACCCTAAAAATGCCAAAAATTTGGGTCGCGATTTTAGTTTTTTTTTCTTCTTCAAACATGTAAAATATGAAAACTCAATATTGTTGATGTAAAACGTAAAGTTTAGCAGTGTAAAGTCACATTTAGTAGTATAAAATGCATATTTCCTCTAAATAATGTACGACATTTTTTGATTAAGCCCTGTATTGCTTGGTATTCACGATAAAATCCATGGAATGACATCATTCTTTAAAAAATATGTGAAGAGTAAAAAAAAAAAAAAAAAAAAAAAAGATCAACCGACCGACCGACACAAAATTTTAATTTTTCCACTGGAGGGCAAACAAACAATTTTTTTTTTTGGCCTAATTGCCATTCAAAAATCAATATTGGACATTGATCACCACTTCCTTTTGTATAGGTAAGGCAGCGTGGAATTGTGTCAGTGTTGCTTTCCTATATTCATATGTCAACATGCAAGGTATAGGACACAATATGCAAACTGCATATCTCTTCAGTGGGCTTAACATGTCTAATTAGCTCAAATTTGATAACACTCATATAACACATTGGCCTTTTGTTAATACAATAAGCATTTGCATTGCCCCAGGGTGTTACCTAATATGCAAAGCTAGAGCCTAGCTAGGGCATAGACACCGATAAAAATAAAGCCTGATCTAATATAAAGTCAGCCCAACTTTGAGCATTCTCAACACAAATATCAATGTACTGGACACCCAAATTCAACTAAATCTTAAGGCTCTGCCATGTATACAGTGATAGTATCCTACGTATCATCTATACAATGCTGTCAATTATCGCATGTTTAGTATGTTTTACAGTTTTGAACTTGTTTAACATCAATGGAGAAAAAAAATCTTGACTTGGACACTTACTCTGTTCTTCCTGGCTACATCCTGGGCTTGCGCGTAATCGGAAACGATCTTCTGGAGTCGTTTGTCCCTGCGTTTCTCGGCCAGCACCAGACCATCGCTGACGAGCTTCATGCCGACATCATCTTGCGTTTCTGGGGTCTGGAGGGTGACAAAGTCCTGGCTCCCGTTGTGATACTCTACATTCATCATGAATTGATGGTTGAGGATATCACGCATGATCCCATCTAAGGCATCTTGTTTGTAATCCTCCTGAATTTGAAAACAAAACAAAAACAAACATTTGTATTAACAAAAATGTACCAAACTTTTGCATAGAAATAATGTGATCCATGCACGCACACACACACACACACCCCTTCCGGTTTTTGGCTTCAATTGGGGACATCATTGTGTATCATTTGCAAAACATACCCCCAACTGAGGAACCCCAGTTCGCTGTATAGAGTCCATACATCCCCAGTTGATATGTAAATTTTCCATATAGTCTAGACTTTTTACATAACAATTGGGGACATTGGGGTGTATAACCAAATCAGGTACTTGAACACACTCGTTAGCCCCAGTTATACTGTATAGAGACTATAACTAAAATCAGGGGTTTCCCCAATTGGCGGTAATGTCCCCATTTACACGGAGTAAAATCTGAAATATATCCCCAATTGAAGCCAAAAACCGACGCACACACCCCCACACAAATTGTAGCCAATAATACACAGGTCCCTTTAAGAACCATGGTCACTTTCGTAAATGTTTTGAAATGCAGCATTTGGGGTGTCATGTGGATAGTTTTCAAAGGTCATGACCCTTGCTTACAAGGTGCGACTTGCCTTCGGGTAGACTACTCAAAACTGGAAAAATACTCAAAGATAATGTAAAGCTATTCATAATGTATGAGATATTGCACATATATGTTAGAATGCTAATAACCATAGTAAGGATGGGCCGATCTACATTTAATCGGTAATTACCGATCCCCGATCCTGTTTTTCTATAATCGGTCCGTTCCCGATCCCGATTTTATTATGAATTTATTATGAAAACACCACTGTATAAAATTCTGCAATAGCGCCATCTACAGTCAAGACTGTGCATAGTAAAAAAACAAAACATGACGACCTTCTTCCCGTTTTCCTGTGTTAAACAGCTTAATTTTACATCGTTTTTCTACTTCTTCGAATGATGAAAATTATAATTTTGATAAAATTTGTAGTGGCCACGACTTTCGGGATAACTTAAAATAGTTAGGTAGATAACATTAGGTTAAAACGAGACAGAATGCTTGCATTTTTGTTCATGGATACTTGCACACTAACTTCTTCATGCTGTAATAATGGATCGGTCGTTGAATCGGCAGAGTTCCTGTGATTTTGCCGATCCCGATTCGCTGCCGATCTCGCCATAATCGGCCGATTTTAGATCATTAATTAAACCATTACATCATTAATTAAACCATAGCTTGTATTGAACGCCCATTGACATCTGCAAAAAAGCCAAAATCCAGTTTGCCAATATTTTCTTGAGTAGAATCTTCAGATATGGTGGGATGCGTTTTAGAAAATAAGACCTAGAACATCAGGCCTGAGGTCGATTTCACCAACATTACGATGCATCGTAGCTAACGAAGGGTTCAGCTCGTAACTACAACTAGACTTCACAAAGACGTGAAAACCCTTCGGAAGTGTTCACATCATCACAAGGTATATGAATTATGCATTAGAAAAATTGAACCCTTTGTTAACGTAGCATGGTGTCAAAAGGTGGTTTTGGCTAACAATGGGTTTTGGTCTTATGATGGGTAAACGATGCATTTTACAGAGATGCCAACTTCAAAGGTCAGAAATCTGTACTCAGAGAGTCAAAAAACTGTATTTTGCCATACAAATCTGTATTTTTACATCGGCGACGGTTTGACACAATGCGGCGTCACTGGAGGGGCTATTTCAAGGGCGAAACACAGGCATCCCATTGTTCTGATTAATCTGCAAGATGCATCATAGCAAAGCTTACACTGCTAGTGATTAAAACAAAATGTCCAGAAAAAAATTGAACAGAGCTCCGCCGTGTGTGGGCGCTTTTCAGAAAAGCGGCCACCGAAACTAAGTCCATAAGGTAAACATACAGTAAATTCCCATTTCTTTTTGGTGTGGAAAGATAGTACAATATACTGTATGCCCCTTCCAATTTTATTTTTAACTTAAGTTCCATCTAGGCAAAAAACAAAGTATGTTAACAACCTAACCTGGTTCATGATGAGTTAAGCTTAAAAACAATTTTAAATCGGTTTTATCACACAATAAAGCTCTTCCTTGTCAGCTAAATTGTACAAATACTCACATTATACAAATGTCAATTATTCCTTAAGTTTCATGATGATTTATGTCACGTTAACTTATCGACAAATCATCCTCACTGAGTCACTCACGTAAGCAACAAAATCATGTGTCCAGTCCCGAAAAACATGAACAGATCAAATGGTACCGGTAGAATACTTTTGGGTGTAATTTTGGGAGTATTCTAGAAAAGATATTTCTGTATTATACAGTACTGGGCAATTTTAAGGTAGCATTTGGGCGCTCAAGGGGAGTATTTAATTTTATTTTTTCAGATGATTGAAATGCGTACTTTGAAATACTTAATTCGTATTTCCGTATTTGCAAGAATTTCCCGTACGAAATACGGAAAATTCGTACTACTTGGCATCTCTGATTTTAACATTAGTGAAATCGACCCCTGGAAGTGCTATGATGACTTTAAACAGAATTTCTGGATCCAAAGTTCTTATGTTTTGAAACATAAATATCAGAGTCTGACGTTGAAACAACAGAAATATCAAAACTAGACACATCGGACCCATTAATGACTTAATTTATGAGTGCAAACTTACGTCTTTCGGGAGCAGGATGCATGCTAGATAGTAACGATGGGCTTGAGGCAGATGCGTGTGGTAAGCAGGTGGCAAGGTTGCTAGATTAGTCACAGATGTCTTATCACGCTGTAAAAAACCAACAACATATGAGCATGTTACTTGAATAATGGTTACTAAAACCTCAGCACTCAAAAATAAAAGGACTGCTTTAATAGGTTCAAGTATTTACCAAAAACAAAATCTGAAGAGATTTTTTTATCTTGGTATGTGGTATAGCTACTAGTTGTAGAGACAGTTCATTATTACCTACAACAGGCTGAGAAGTATTTACCAAGACTGGTATTTACAATATCATACATTTGTTACTTGATATGTGAGAAGTATTTCCTAAACAGAAATTGTAAAGGTTTTCTATCCGTGCATGAAAGAGCACATGTTTTAATTCAAAAATGTCACCATAAAGTAACACCAAAATGTCACAAACATTACCAAACGTTACCAAACCAAACAATGCATTAAAAGAAAACCTGCCATTTTAATGAAATACTTGTAAATATGTTGCCCATCATCTGCGTTAAGCGCAATTAAAAATTCGCTAGCACGTCAGAGAAATTTTACTTTGAAGTTATTTTGAGTAAAAAGGTATTACCATGTGAGGTCACAAAATTTACTGAACCTTACATGGAATTTATTCAGGATTTTGGAAATTAATTGAATTTTTAAACACCTATATGTCCTGACCCCACCATTGAGCACCATTATCAACAACCTTGTGGAGATAATGTTTATGCTAGGTTCTGTGGATATTTAAAAGTGAAATTTTTTTAATATTTTGGTCACAAACGTTACTTTGGAAGCGCCCTAATGACTGTATGTGCCATATTGTAGCCCAACAAATATACCATTGCTGAACATTTGGGTAACAAGCACAACATTACTGTCTGCAGCTGGTGAACACAAGGTTGCCATGGGAACAGCAATCTCGCTGCTTTTGCTGCAATTAGGCCAAAAAATTAATTGTTGTGTTGCCCTCAAGTGGGATTTCTGAAAAATTGATTCGGTCGGTTGGAAAATAATTTTTTTTTTAAAAGCACCTAAAGTACCAAATTTGAGTGCATTTTCCACTATTTTCAAAATATTTTCACAAAAAACACCCAATCTGAGCATAATTGGGTGCTTTCCCGACCCTCATTTATTTATTTTTTAATTTTTGAACAGGGACGGTCGCTGAGGGCAACATAACAATTTATTTTTTTGGCCTTATATGTCAACAAAAAAACAGGATGACATAATAAAGAATCTTTTCATGGCTATTCTAACAAATTCTTTGAATTACATGAGATAAAGCGATGGCTACTAATACTTTTCAAAACAGTGACATGATCAAGCAAAGCTGTCAGATCTAAGAAAATTCAGATAATTTGAGATCTGTACGTTCCCTCCCATTGAAAATAAACAGGAAATATGGTTTTCAAAGAAATGGCATGTTGAAGTACAACACTCGGAAAACAATGACACAGGAAAAATGTGATTGAATCTTCATTCAACACATGCAAAATATGTTGTGACAAATAAAAAACTTTAAAGTAATCTATGCGACTCTTTAAGGCTACTTACATTTCCAAAGTCTATATAGAACACAGATACTTCTTTGCCGGAAACTTTCTCTATCCTAGCTCTGTACCAATCGCCGTCTACAAATTTACAAGCACAAAGCTGGCCTGGTGATGGGGTATAGGAACCTGGCAGAGGAGGAGAGGCTTCTAAATCGGCACGGAGTTGTTGCATTAATGTTTCAAAAGCAGGACCTGAAAATACAGATATGAATGATGAGTGTGAAACTAAAAACAAGTGAAAAAACTCAACAAGTTCCTAGTAACATTCAAAAACTTAAAATGTTTTTAGTTGGCTTCTAATAACACCAAGTACACTGAGCAACAATTTTTGTTGTTTGCTAAGTTCAGGGTTCCCAGATTTTAAGACAATGAAATTTCCTGACTTTTCCCTGATGAAATCTCAAAATTCCATGATAATTTTTTTTTAACGAAAAAATGTGAAACGAAAAAATGTGAAAACAGGTTATACTTTTCAAATCGTACGACCATGCATGTGAACGTAAAAGAAGAAAGACCTAACACACCGAGGAAATTGAGTCTGACTTACTACTTTCGATCTTTGGGTCAATCAAAATTCCCAAACTTTTCCCTGATTTGAGGCATTTTTTATCAAATTTCCTGCCTTTTTCCTGATTGGAAAAAAAGTAAAATAATTATCCCTGATGGGCTGTGAACCCTGAAATACTATAAAAAAATCTTCCATTTAGTGTTGGTGCCCAGAGTCTCGTGCAACTAGATAATCTAGCATCACTTTGGATATCAGGCACCGTTTATTTTATGCAACTGGTGAACACAGGATTTACATAGGAAAGAGTAAATACTGCTGCTTAAAATTGCAATGTCTTCTTTCCATTTGCCACTTAAAAGTTATTAATACCGAACACCACAGTATATGGCAACATCTCTCCTATATCAGCAACAATCAGGCAATACTGTTAAATCTTCATGTGAGTGCAAGAAAGTCGTATCTGCAATGGCTGCCTTAAGTATTAATTAAGAACCATTTCAAGAGCCACTGACCCAAGATTGAAGATTATATACTGTGCAATCCACATTAATGACAAATGGCAGCTATTGCAGATACGACTTTCTTGCACTCACATGATGGTTTACGTTTTGCTGGACACTGAATCAGTACCACAAACCAGCATATCTCCCATTTGATTTTCTGGACAACTTCTAAATTGAGATGACCTGTTACGGACAACAATGGTTGAAATTTACAACAACAAAAACTGTCAATATAGCGACATATTATTATATTCGTAATGACTCTAATAACCCCCCTGGGTGGCCTCTGACCTCCTAATCTTGGGTGGGGTCATGTATGCCCCTACCTAGTAATTATTATGTAAGGTCATGAGTCGTATAGTGGGACACCTAAATTTGGGAGGACGTTACATTGTTCCAATTTTTTTTACATTTAGCAAGGTGTCACAGGAGAAATAATTGGTCAATTGTTATGAATTTGGGCTTATTTTAAAGCCTGATTATTTCTCTTTTTAAATGTGTAAAAAGTGTTTTCATAAGTCTTATAGTTTTTGTGTTAATTAAAAAAATTGCCAACAAAGTCAGTGGTGGAGGAGCCGCGGTACAGGAGCCGCGGTACAGCAATCTATGTTATTTCAATGGGAATGTGGGTTTTTGACATGCTCAATATTTTTCAAAATGTTATAATTTGCAAACTACAAGAACAATGAATATCATTTTTCTTGCACATCTTAACTACATGTCAAAGTGCAAATATCAACTACTTAGATTAGAATTAACTATATATGATAACTAATTATCTTTGATTTAATTAGCAGACGGCAGCCAGAAAATAATGGAATTTATTATTAAATGACACTAGCATATTGCCTATTGACCAACTAAAATGCATGTCAATCATTTCAATTTAGATCTAATTTGATGACCAAACTTTTCCTTTTTCCATAAAGTGTTGAATAAATGGCATTTAGTCACTAATTAGTTAATAAATTGACTAATTAACCCCATTTGGCCACATGGTGGCACAAGCATTTCATACTCAAAACTTCAAGAAAATGTACCTCTGCGCAATTAAAAATTTTTAACTTGAAGAGTATGCACCCTACCCCAATAAAAGTATACATTTTTAGAAAGCATTTTCTTCAAGGAATCCAAAAATGGCATTAGTTTTATAGTAGAGGCAAATACGAAAACAATATGTTTGAACAAATTATCAAAAAATATTATATTTTACTCAAAAATGTGTGAATTTTTGACCACCCTGTATATCAGTCGTTTGATAACTTGGCTAAGTCAAATTATATATGGTTTGAAAGCCTAAGGTTTGACTATAAGAATATGCAAAGATACAGCAAAAACCTCTTTTCCTCAAGATTTTTTATCACAAAACAGAAAAACATAAAAATATATATTTTTTTGTTTTACACCCTATATTTTTTCTTACACACCCTGTATATCGATGTAAAAAATACAAATATTGAATCCTTAGTCCATAAGCTTTCAGAATATGTATGGTTTGCCTATATGGTGTTGTGCATAGTTTTAATGCTACATCAACAAATAGAGATATTGGGAAATTTGGAAGATTTTTACAATGTAACGCTAGGGTGTCCCACCATATGACGCATGACCGTAAGTGCCATTAACCCTATGAACACTGGCGGCCACTTTTGGTGCTAAAATCCCATTGAATTATGGGTTGTAAGCATTCAAAGGATTAAAGTCCATGAGCCTATGAGGATACAGCTACCAATTAAGTACAGGCACGCATACATACCGACATTTAAAGGGACGGATGGACGAATGCTTGTTACATAGCCCCCTTTCGGAACTTGTTTGGGCAGAGACAAAAACATGGGAAATTGTCAGCTATCGATTAACATACCTGCATCAACCATTTGAGCATAGAAGTCTAATTCCGTTCCAACCTCTGTGACTACAATGCGCTTGTAATTTGTCTTGCGCTCTGTGTCTTCAACGATTTGGACTTGTTGCTTGGGCTCTTCAAACGCCTCCCAGATCTAAAGATGTAAAACAAAAATTGTGTCAACACATAGTATCAATGGAAAATCATACCCATTTTGACAAAATCAATTATATTGAGTATGTTGTATAAAAATTGCAAACTTATCCTTTTCTGCTTTAGAATTTATTCTAGTCAAACTCTTGATGAAAAATACTCTGTGGTCCCCGGACTACCAATGTAGACTAGAAGAAGAACCAAGGGATGACTTGCTCCCTAGATGAATTTTTCTCCAACTTTCATAGGGATCACACATGTGCCTCCATCCAAGGACCATTGTGACGTAAAATACAGTTAAGATGAAGCAACCTTGCAGAGATGCCACTGATTTCTTTGAAAAAAACCTGAAAAAGCCATCAATTCTTGAAAATACTCCAAAAAGGGCCAAAAATATATGAAAATATGAAAATTAGAGATCATAAAAAACCTGAAATAATGGTTTGAGCTTCTTAAAAACCTGATTTCAGGTTAAAACCTGAAAAGTGGCATCTCTGTGTTACGACCCAAAACAAGGATCAAGGTCAGAAATAACCTTTCGGGTTCGAGCTAAAAGCAAAGCAAGAATAAATACACTGTAAGTCAGG
>JXSR01S014777.1:5040-16756 GCA_000969725.1 Ophiothrix spiculata | reverse complement strand
TTGTACTCTTAACTCTCAAACTAATTACATAAACCATATTTGTAGAAGCAAATTTTTACCCTGAACATGATGATGATATCAGTTTTTGACCAAAAATGTCAATTTTGGCAAAAAATGCCAAAAAACGTATTTTTTGCCTCAAAATTTCTGGAAAGCCTAACTAAAATTTATCTTCGTGAAATTGTGAATTTTTTTGCATTTGGGAATTTAGAAACGAATATCTAGGAACAGTTTTCTTGAATTGTTGATTTTTATCGTATTTTTTGAAAAATGCCAAAAATTGTCATTTTGGTGGCAGCGGTGGGATTGTTTGCATTTTGTGACCTATTTTTGTCATTTTTTGGAAAACCAAGATGAAAATCAAAAATTTGAGAAAACCGTTCCTAGACATGGGTTTCTAAATTCCAAAAAGCAAAAAAGTTCAAAATTTCATGTAGGCAAATTTTAGTTAGGCTTTCCAGAAATTTTGGGGCAGAAAATACGGTTTTTGGCATTTTTTGCCAAAATTGACATTTTTGGTCAAAAACTGATATCATCATCATGTTCAGGGTAAAAATTCGCTTCTGAAAATGTATACTTTTATATAGTTTATGCAATTAGTGTGAAAGTTAGAGTACAAAAATGGTTTATGCCATTTGAAGGTCTACCCCAGCCTTAACCCTAACCTCAAATGCTTAAAACTTTGTAAGTCCGAATACGTCATACACACATTTCCTGTTTCCCGTGGGATTCGAACCCCTGAAAAATTCACAGGCTTCAGGGTCGTAATTTATATGCCTGAAGCCCGTAATTTTGTGCTTGATTTGATCTTGAAATTACACGTTTTATAATTGCGGGATTGTTTGTAGCGCGTAATTATGATCAAATACAAGCTTGTTATGAGCGTGTCACTTTTTTGTTTCAATTACGAGCTTGTAACTTGCTCGTAACGTGCTACGGCTTGTTACAAACTTCATTTTTTTCATAAGGGAAGGGACTGAATATTTCAATTATCCAAAAATTTACATATTGCAGTTATCAGCAACATTTCGTATACAATGCACACACAACGCTCGTAATTGATGCATGACCCCGAGATATCTTCCCGTGGTTTGGGTATAGGATAATAACTCACCAAGATCGCTGTATCAAAACTAACCGGCCGATTTTTTTTGAACATTAACCATTTTGTTCATGATTTATTAAGCTTTCATGTGATATATTTTGTGAACTCAAAAGACCAAAGGGTAAGCCTGACTAGGTACATTTTGTAACAAGACCCCGGTCAGTACATTCGCTATTGAGTTTCGAAATACCAACTTTCATTGGCCCATCACGCTCGCATCCTTTAACCTATCAACTTTGAACACACATGTCAATCAAGATAATGAAATTATCGTTCTCGTGACACCATACTCATTACCATACGATAATTTTAAGGACCTGATAGGGTACATTGAAAAAACACGTAGGCTTGTATTAGCAATGCAAAGATCGCCGTGTAGCCAGGCCCCTGACACTTTATCCCCATATACTTCATAGCTCATTTGATTACCATTCTCAATAGGCGCTGGTTAACGTTTCTTGGCTGATTGCGTGATCAGTGGCTCCCATTACAAAAACGAGGACGCATTATGAATAATCCTACTCAAATAAATCCTGACATTGCCCTTGATGTGTATTACGCTTAATTGAATGCAAGCTGTGCAGCATTCTTCTAAACGCGTCCTCGTCTTGTTCATCCTTCATGTAAGACATGAAATTAGTCTAGCGTGAAAACTGTTATTAACACAATGTATTGATTACTGATGAGTCTTTTGAGCAGTCATGAATATTCGTTTTTGTCCACATACTACGCTATGATTGGGGCCGTGTTTTGAGCTTAGTGTCATCTCTGTTACTCTGCGATGTAGCGTGCAGTGGATGATAACTGCAATATGATGAGTATCCGATAAAGCAGCATTGACTCTACCATTGCAAGAGTTGTAGCAGTCAATAATTGCTTTATATCATGATACCCTAGGTTTGGTCATGGAGTACAAATTATGGCACAATTGCATGGCTAAAATCACTCTAATCATGATATAATTGTAAACACATGATGCATGTAGTGGGTCATTATATGTAATTATGGCAATAGCCTGAAACCAGGCAATGTGCGCGATGTCTAAGGGTCTTGTCATTGGAGGTGATTTAATCACATGTTCCTGTGGCAGTGTACATAATGCTGTGTTCATACATGTAGTTATTACTTGTTCTATTTTCCTGTGGCATTGGTCAGAAGTCAACCATGAGAGCGAACTCTGCCAGTTCGCTCTCAAGGCGAAATCATACTCGGCCTCCAAACAAAATTTTTAACATTTGGTCGTGACGTCACCTAATATTTGCCATCGAACTTAAAGTATGAACGGGTAGCAAACATTTGGTCCAATGTATATGGCAATTCAATAGCATGTGCAATCTAGCGCGAAATTTTATTTGGTCTCAACTCGGTGACGTTATTTTGTTTGGGGTCACTCGTCATTTTGACGTCATGACCAAATGTTTGGTAGCGAATAATTTGTTTGGGAGGCCGAGTATGTTTTCGGCTTCACAGTTGACTTCTGAAGAGGATGTGTGTCACTTCACATCAAAACATTGAGGTAACTATTCCATATCTCATTGTGTTGAAAGACTGTTTTGGGGTCGCAAAACTCAACCTGCGGTTGCCTGCTGGTTCTGAGTGGTTCAACCGGAATAAGCAATAGCCAACCGCCCAGAACCGCCTAGAACCGGCAGACAACCACCGGTTGAGTTTTGAAGCTGCCCCTTAAACTATATTTGCTGTCGTTGTGTATAGGTTGTGCTCAGGGATGCATGTTTTCAGGGAATTCCCAGTACAAAAGTATGGAAAAAGACACTTTTCATTAAATATTTTTAAAGTTTTTTTTAGAAAATGTAGACCAAGGTCACATACATCCATGGTAGAGCTATATCCATTGTTGTTGATCCTTCTCATTGCAACTTTATATCTGATATTATTGCCGTCCCAATTAATGACTTGTGCGATAATGTGGACATGACTTAATTTTGTTAAGAAACAGGAATATACAGTAGTCATTCATCTTTAATGTGATAATGGCAATTGGAAGATTTTAACGGGTTCGCCGTCGGACAATGGTAGTTGGCACTGGATTGGCACTACTGGTATAAAACTTAGAAATGTGATACAAGGTGGTACTAAATTTACATATTCAAAATGTATATAAATGTTCAAGATGATACCATTGTTAATATTAAGAAAGATTGCGCCGGTGACTTAACAAGACTTGGAAGTTCTTTTTTTTGGTGCTGTGTTGTTCACTGTGGAAAGAGAGCGCTGAGGAAGATTGTAATGCTTGACTCTGATGAATAGAAAATCTATGGGTATAGAGACTGAGTTTTTAAAACTGCTTCCTAACATTATCATATCTGTGACAGACAAACATATCATCATAGCTATACATTGATCAAAAATAAATCGGCGGGAATTATGAGGCTTTTCTTCATCCGCGAGTAAACACAATCCCACTTACTCGCGCTCCGTAGATACTGATGCGCAAGTCACTCGTACAACGCTCTGCATCTCCTGTGCTGTGTTCAGCTATGCACACGCTTATATCAATTCACGATGTGAAGAGGCCCGCCTATTTGGTGTTGATCAAAGTATAGGGGCAGTGATGTGATTCCATATGTATTTGATGCTTCAGAAGACTTCCACAGGAGTTTTAACTCAGTATGGTATACAGAAGACCTTATGCCCTCTCCTTGTAGCTACCAAAGATGGGGCTCCTACTCCTACATGGATAGCCCAAAATTGTCCATCAGATAAACAGCAAACTCTGTTCTGCCTCATGAATCGTTCAGAGTTATGTTTGTGAAAAGGAAAGCAAAACATCCACTGCTGCAGTGTCGCTAGTTGATTAAACATACTATAACTGGACATAGTATAGATCGGTTCCATATCAAGATATGGATGGATAAGACATCTGATGAGACCAAAGTAAAGGAGGCTGTAATTGCAGCAACTTAACACAGCCTAAACTGTGACTGGGGATAGCACAAACATCCACATGACTTCCAATCACAGGAGGTTGATCTCTCATCTCCACCAACAACCAATTCATATTGAGTGAACGAGTGCCCAGGTAAGGAACATTTTGCTTGATTTAGACAATAATAAAGTATTTTATAAAATCACGCATAAAAGGAATTAAAAATGTCGAAAGACAGTAATTTTATTAATGACAATAATAAGTTTGCACCATCTTTTAATTCGGATATTGTAGATGGTGCACAGTTATTATTGTCTAAATCGACCACTGAGGTACTTGGATGAAGAGAAGATATTGCGTGTTTTCCAAAATGCATTGTTTCCTTCAGGATTTTTGCACATGAAATTATGTGATTATTAGTGATGAAACTTTCCCCAAATGCAAAATACAATAATTAACTTTTGATTTTTAAGGACATTTTATCACTAACTACTCACATCATTTCTTGTACAAACAATTCTACTGGAAGCAGTATAGCATATTTCCCCCTTCCTTAAGCCATGAACTTATTGAACACCCCTCCCACATCTGATGGCAATATCCCTGAGCACTGGCTCACTACAGATGTACTTTCCTTGACTCCGTTGTCACATTGTGCAAACTTCCTCGTAGAAATCCGGGGATTTCCCTCACTCATTACACCATCTTCCTCCTGTGGCCTTGTTATACAACCAGGGTTACGGAAACTCACTGGATAAGCAGACAACAAGTGAGGCAAACTGCCAGCAATAACTCTGGATATTTGAAATTACATGTTTATTTGCTTTAAACAATATTATGATGTTTAGAATTTGAGCTTTTGATTGTCAGTTTACCTAAGGCAATATTTAAAAGACCATGTGGCTCAATTCAGTCTAAACCAGTCCCACAATAACCAATATTTGAGTCTGCCTTTTCATCTAGATCAAATCTCAATTGCTATTAAAAAATCTGCCACATCAAGTGGGGCAGCTACACAAAACCCAATGACTCTGCCTTATCAAGATGCTTGCTGTACAAGGCATACAAAAATACTCTTTCAAGCCCATCCTGCACTGTAATCACCACACCCACACCACCAACCTACCTCATACCACCACACCACTGCTCCACAATATACCCCACCTCACAACCGCACAACACCATGCCATTGATACCATGGTCACATAATCTTGCGTTATGATTACGATGTGTTTACGGCATCATGCCAAGTAGAAATTGGTTGGTTGGTGACCAGTGTCCATGAGCTGTAGAGACACCGAAAGCATGCCGCAAGAATTTAAACTGTTAATGATTTTTCAGTTATGGTCCTGTAACAACCGGTGACAGATTGGTGACTGGCCAGGCAATGGAAGCATTTACCGATGTTTCGGTGTCCTTTTGATTACCATACATCAGCCCGGACATCAGTTGGTGACCCGTGATTATGTGACCATAGCATTATGCTCGGAATCAGTCACACAATGGACATCAGTTGGCGACCAGTGGTTATGCGACCATAGCATTATGCTCAGAATCAATCACACACCAGACATCAGTTGGTGACCCGTGATTATGTGACCATAGCATTATGCTCATACTCAATCACACAACATGGCATGACGCATCAAACCAAGCCCAAACATATAACACCAGATGCCTGCAATATCTCTCCTAAAAATTACATCAGATACAATTTGATAACATTATCCTAGATAAGCTAGATTTGAACTTTTACTCAACCAATTCAATTTTTGCTAGTTCATCAATGTCTGTAATTTGTCATTTTCAGGAAGTGAAAGGCAGTCGTCAAGATGTGAATTTTCAAACATATTGTTAAATATTAACTTTTTATGAACACTTTGTGGTATGGTTTTAATTATATAAAGAAGGACTGTTAAACCTTTGACGTTTCTTTAATATTTTGTAATGTGTATATTGATAAAAAAATCTGTCACAAGTTCATTTTTATTTTTCTTAAAATTTCTCACTTTTTAAATTTTTAAAGTTTATTCCATTTCAATAAAGAATTACTTACTGTCAAAAATGAAACTGACATCATTATTTTCTACATCCTTATCTGTTAGAGAAGAAAACATCCTCGCTGCAAAGTATTTAAATCTTCCGAACATCCAAACAATGTAACAGATTTGGCAGATTTTTTTACTTATGTTGGCAAAATAATTACACACAAATAACAAAAATAATACAAAACATTGACAGAGAAAACAAAACACAAATGAGAGATAAGAGTGAAAGACAAAATAGATCAAATTAAAATAATAACAACTTGCAAATATAGAAAACTTTAACATAACATTATTATTGCAAGTTGATATTTCTGATTCGATAATTTCTATAAGATCTGACTTTGTCTTTGCCATAAATAGTCTACGTAGGCCTACTGACAATTCCCAGAGGTCAGGGTGCATCCTGCTCATATCCGCACCACACCTAACACTACAAAGTACAATTTTGGAGTCACAATTAGATGTTGACAAACGTTATTATATATTGTCTGTCTTCGGGACTGTATAGTCTCAAAAACATAGTAATTACTTGTACTTCGATATGGGTATATAGATAAAATCATTGTTTTGTTTCAAACTGTCTTGAGTATATTGCAAAATTATTTAAGATCTAATTAAGGATGGTTGTCCTCACTGTGAAGTAGAATCCGTGTTCAAAACCACTACTGCATTTAATGTTGCTATTATGTGCTACCAAAAGGCTTTTACATACATACAAAATTATATGATTAAAGGTAAAAACAAGATGAAATACTTTTTGCATAGTTTATGATTATGCAAATTCTTGCACCTTATAACATTCAATTAGTAAGTTAACAGTATTTTTTTGATATCTATCACCCCATTTAAAAGGACTACAATCATGGAAAATTTATACTTGAAAACTAAAATATATTTCAGCCTATTTTTCTTTCAAACTTGGGCTGAATTTGAACGATTTGATGATTTTCTTAGAAAGTTGTATGTTCAGGTTTAATCCTATACAAAATCATATCCTTCCTGACCCCTAATAAAATAATGTTGAGAGATTTAACATTAAGGATTGAATAACGCAGTATTTTTCAAAATGACACTATAATGGAGAGAGGGGAGCAAATTTAAACAAGACCATCAAATTGTCCCAAAACTTTTTTCAAGATTGTAGTCTAAACTTCTAATCACAGATTTATAAACTTTATCTGATTTCAAGAACAATTTTGAAAGGTTGGCTATCAACTTATTGACATTTTGCATGTATATTTTATGGTAAGAAATCCAACGTTCTACCTCTGATTTTTCTTAACCCAATTTGGTGAACAGTTCTTGACTTTGAAAATCCATCTGTTGATTAATACTCAGACAGTAGGTCTACGTGGTGTAGAAGAAGATGAAATAATAAGTAACATTATTAATCTTTTATACTAAGCACAAATTGTTCGAATTATACTCTTATCAACAAGTGGTTTTATACATAAAGTTTCAGTCACATTTACTTTAGAGGCCATTTATTCATTATCTTTCATTTGCAACTTTCCTCTCATTTTGCCAGAGCAGCCCACATATAATATACTCATTAATGAGTGGGTGACATAGATAACCTCAATTTATTAAGAAACACTGGGCAAACCAAATCTCTCCAAATCAAATATTTTGCTGTAACATCAACCAAAGTTATATTGATATTCATTGACACACCACGTTTCAGGAAAATTCACTGTCGTCACACTTTGTTTTCATCCTCAACCTTGAGTACATATTGTTATTGATCAGGCTATGGAGACTTAGAAACACTATATCAGTACACTGTGTAATTTACTAAGTGTAAATTAAGGTTGTAAATGGCAAAGTGTTGTTATCCTGGTTGTAATAGTACGTCTCAATGTTGTTTTTTCATTCAAAGTCGAGTCATGCACGTCACTCTTAACGCACGCAAGAATTGTGTGGCAATAATCGATTGAAATCAACAAATCACGCAGTGTTGATACGTACGTAAATTAATGCATCGCTACACAGAACAGCTTAACAACGAGCGTCGGCAATTAAAACCCCACGAAGGAGTAAAAAACAACCTTGTGATAAACTATACGAGTTAAAAACGGGACTTGGTTATGTAAACCTTGCATTGAATTTCTTTTCTAATTGAGGCAACAGTATTATCCTTTCTGCTTTTGAAACAGCTTGAACGTACACATTTTTTTATCATATTGAAGTATGTTTGTTTGTCTAAAAGATTCAACTGACAGAATCAGAATCAGAATTTTATTGATATTCACCAACAATAGGTATAATCAAAGTACAAAATACAAACATGACAAGCATATAATAATATTTTTGAATTATTAAGTTTCTGGCATTAACGGCTAATACGGGCTGGACAGCCACATATGTCCAAATCAAATATTTTGTCGTAACATCAACTTAAGTTATATTGACATTCATTGACATATCCACTTTTCAGGAAAACATATGGTCGTCACATTGTGTTTTCATCCTCAACCTTGAGTACATATTGATCCGGGGGGGGGGGGGGGGTACTTAGTACAAAAGTGGTTATGGGGACGTGCCGCAAATTCGGGTAGCAAAATCAGGCTCTCTGGTATTTCAATCGGTCCTTTTTCTTCCCAAAATGTGGTATTTTGATGGGTCATTTTTCAAAATTTTCCAAAATTTGCGCAAAATGGCGCAAATTTGGACATTTCTTCACAAAACTTTGGCCAAAATAGCGCAAATTTGGGCGAAAAAAATGCAATTTTTGATCAAACTTGACTCAAAATTTGGAAGATTTGGTATATGGATGGGTCCCTTTTTCTTGAAAATTGGTATTTGGATGGGTGGCTTTCCAAATTTCCCTGCGGCACGTCCCTACCCAAACCAAACCCCCCCGGGTATTGATCACACTATCAGAGACTTTCAAACACTATCAACACACAGTGTAATTTACCGAGTGTAAATTAAGGTTGTATATGGCAAAGTATCATTAGAGTGAAAACATGACTAAAGGGGATGTAGATTCTGCATTGAATTTCTTTTCTAAGTGAGGCAACATTATCTAGCTATCCTCCGTTTGGAATAACTTTAACATAATTATTACACATTTTTATCATATTGAAGTATGTTTGTTTGTCTTGCTAAGGTTCAAATGACAATTGTTGAATATATTAAGTGTTGCTTTTGTTTTGTATGTGTCTTTTGTCGATTTTTTGTCTGTTTAAATTGGGTAGTTATTTCCTAATTTCTGCATTATAACATTCAATCCTTTTTTGTTAAGTGATTTGTCTATGTATTGCACTCTCTTTTGATTGTTAAATCAAAAAGGATTTTGTCAATGGTAATCTTAGTCACAATCTGTATCAAACCCTTTCAGTGTGTATGTATTTTTATTCTTTATTAAACCCCAGTTGATTCTCTACAAATATGTTTCTCAACAAATAACATTATATCTGAGTGCAATGAAACAAAGAACATCCAACTGTTGTTGATAAGGAAAGATACTTTTGATAAATTAATATTCACTACTTTTACCGCCTAACACTCAAAAGTCAAAAAACCTTAGCATGAAAGGTTTTCAACAATCTGATGCATCTTTTATAATCTTTTTCAAGTAAAATAGGAAGTGAATTTGCTAGTGATTGCCCATTTTGCATAGCTGCAATATGGTTGTACACATTTTGTGTAACATATGTGAGACAACATAGAAAACGTCGTGTGTAATTGGAAATCTGAGCCGCGAGATGTGGTGTGCATACATGTCCTATTTTCGCTTTCTTCCTCTCAAAAATTCTCCTATTTCAATCCATGGATATTTTCCCTTGGTAATATGGAGAGATAATGAAACTGCTGATTTAAACAGATGGGTAAAGCTTTGACGGGGGTGACACTCATATTTATATTGTAGATGTGTTTATAAGGGTAAGGTTAACAGTGATGATGCATTATGGAGATAACCTATTTTTGTATAATTTGATGTTTAGATGCAAAAATACTTTTTTTTCAAGAAAAGGTGGTTCTTAGCTTTATAAGTGGGCCCTGCATGCGTTGTTTTTAAATATGTAAGTGAGTACTTTTTAAAGAAAGTGGATGGTGTTGGCCTGTATTAGTGGAAAGTTTAGGTATACATACAAAGGGCAATGCCTTTATGGGGGTACTACTATGCCAAATTATATAGACCATAGGGGTGCCCTGTTAGTAGGATCTTAATAATAATAATATAATAATATCCGGCATTTATATGCGCGCTATTCACCGAAGTACCATAGCGCTTGACATTATTACGCTGTTATTAGGAAATCGTCACAATCATTTTACCTTAACTAGATTGCAATCTTAAGACGCAGAATATCGATCTTACAGTATTGCTTTAATTTTGTCTTAAAGGGGCATTGGACAAGTTCAGCATCACCCCAAACTTTTCCACAAGCATTTTGAGATTTTTGCATCATTTAAAGTATTAGCGGTAATAATGGCAACATGCAAAGTTTTATTGTCAAATTCAAACCCTTTATATCAAAATATTTAGATATTCTTTTATTTAAATTAATGTTGGCGGCAATGATAAATATTGCCCTCTATAGTTGAATTTTTTCATCCATAAATAAAATTTTGAAATTTTGTCCAATGCCCCTTTAAGAGATATCAAAAGGTATTGCATTCCCTTGTTTACTAAACTGTTGGATTTGTAAATGGGAATTTTATTCAAATTTTGCAAATGTATCAGTTATTGCCAAGCTGGTAAAATGTACTTTTTTGTAAAAAGAAAGATCACAGCTATATTTGGTAAAATTAATTGTATACATTATTAAATAGTGAATTCAATGCTTTAGTGAAGATAGGATTTAGCATATGTTACTAAGGTGATTATGACATATGCCATAAATCAACTAGGTTGGGAGATATAAGGCTAGGGTGTCTGTATTCATGGTGGAAAGCATATTGAATATATTAGTGAGGCTTCCCAGGCTGAGTTAAATAAAAGAGTTTTAATGTGAGTTTTAATTATTGAAATAAAGCTATGTTTCTGATATGATTATAAAATGTAAGGATTGTTTTGTAAGGGTTTTGATATATTTGCCATATATTTTTTTTTATTGTTCAATGCATTATTTCCTTCTCAAAGTGCCATTGTACATTCAGTATAAAGAAGAGACTTGATATTCCGAAGCATGTAGTATACTTGTTATTAAATCCAAATTTATGTTTGTGCAAAATAAATGTTAAAATTCTGAACTCTTATAAAACTATCCTGAGAATAACTCTAGTTTTATTTCATACCCTATGATGAGCTCAAGCTTGCATTTCAATCAACACACATTCACACAAACTGTCACAATGAGTGCTAATTAAATATTCATGATTATACAGCAGCGAGCCGAGGCCGATGCATCGTGATCGGCATTTAGAATGATCTTGTCTGCAGGTTGTTGTGAAAAGAATTTGATTATCATCTATCTTGTTTGTATTTGATTAAAGCTCTCACTTCAGATGAGAAAAAAGCTTTGTAAAGCTATTAATGTTGTGAATTTAAATCAGCTATGTAATGATTATCATTATATAAATTAGATATTATATCAAACTGATATTTAGAAATTCAACATTGATTTGTGATAAGTATACAGGCGCAATTAAGCCAGAAATGAAATTAAAATGCTATTTTTTATAAAAATATATTTTGAAAAGGAGCTAAAGACGGGGTACTTTTTT
>JXSR01S014775.1:15008-25340 GCA_000969725.1 Ophiothrix spiculata | reverse complement strand
GGAGCCGTATGTGCCGGGATGGTCACAGTATTGTACATCATTGTCGGTGAGGCGGCTGGCTGCATGCCGGTGCCGTCACCATTGTCCTGTACCTGTACCGGTGCCTGCTGCATTGGCACAGCATTTTGCATGGGTTGTGGTGCAGATACTACAGGTAAATTATTTCCCATTGATACAGGTCCGTGTCCAGTTTGGACTGTATGTAAAGGTGGTGGATTTGGCGAGTTGGAAACTAGTTGTATTAATGTTGGGCCTGAAAAGAAACAAAAAAGAGAAGGGTTAAAATTTGTTCAGCAAAAATTAAAAGCTTTTTCATCTCTAGAATAAACAAACATTTCCATTTAAATGCACAACAAAGTCCTACTTTAGCTGATTTAGACATTTCAGATGACTTTTTAGCCAAGATTTCCCAAAGGTTCTTTATAGCTGTAACTAGATAATGAGAGTGGGTGGGAGCATACACAATTAAAATAAGACACAGCTAATTTTTTCAGGAAATGTTTTTAGTAGTATCAGTAACAACCTATCAAAAGTCCCCAACTTTCCCCTTAGGGGAACTTACTTTTTAAGCCAAAATTCAAAATGGCCGCCATTTTCACCAAATATTGAGGAAATATTGTTTTTCTACCACAACAAAGGTGGTTAACAAATACATTTATAGTAAATAAACAGGAGTTTTATAATATAGGATATATTCAGATGCTTATCAATGCTCTTTCCATTTAATTTGATATTCACTTGGTGTGTAAGAATTTCAAAATGGCCGCCATTTTGGCAAAAAAAATGGTTTAAAAGATTTGTTTTGCATTAACTTAAAATGCATTAGCCACAAGTACAGAAATAAAGATTTAGTTGGGTCCAGAACAAAACCTACCTTTTTAGGTTTCTTATATGACCCTCAAACACAATTTTTTCCAACAAAGTAAAAAAAAATGGCCTCAAGCAAAAAATCCAAGATGGCCGCCAAAATTCCCACCAAAATACTATCATTATAATGGCCTAAAAGTATCTTGTAAAACATTTTTTGTATAATTATTAGAGGAAACTGGCTTCCGAAGCTGTAGCAAATACATCTGATTCCAAATTATTTCATGTGCATATTTCAAATTCAAAATGACCACCAAAATTGCCACAAAATAGCTGATTTCCATTAAAAGCGATTAAAACAAAAAATTACATTTAGGGTGACAACCAGATCATTTATCCCCTTCTTCTTAATCTTTTATCATTTTGAAAATGGCACCTGTTCTGAGATCCAAAATGACCCCCAAAATGTGTTTTTATGTGCAAAAATGGGTTAGAGGCACTTGAAAACAGTATCAAACACACCAAATGTTCAAAATAGTCGATGGAAAATGGCTTTGAAGGAACAGTAGCCGCATTTCTTCTTCAAAGAGGGACTTTCAAATTGAGTATGGGGCCTATTTTATGGTCCAAAATAGCTCAAATGGCCGCCAAAATGCGTTTATATGTGCAAAAATGGGTTAGAGATACTTCGAATCAGTATAACAAACACAACATTTTCAAATTAATCAATGCAAAATGGCTTTGTGGGTAGCTAATAGCAGCACTTCTTCCCAGGGTGTCAGCATGTTTTAAATCCAATTTGGAGCATGTTCTGATATCCAAAATGGCCGCCAATATGCATTTCTATGTGCAGATATAGGTTAGAGGTACTTCGAAACAGTATCAAAATCATCAAACATTCCAGATATTTGATGTAAAATGGCTTTTAAGGTAGCAATAGGAGCATTTCTTCTCAAATAAGGGTGTTAAAATGTTTAAAGTTCAATTTTGAACCTATTGTGGGATCCATCATCAAATAGCAGCCTTGATTTTAGGCACAAAAATGGGTTGAAGTGACTTTTAAATATAAAACACCAAATAAGAATAATTGATGGAAAATGGCTTTCAAATTTAGGGGTAAAACTGAGATAATTTCTTCCCAAATAAAGGTGTTAGTATTGTCATGAATGTATAGATTCGTTCAGTGTATAGACCTGATGGGAAAGTCCTCTTTTGGTCTATGCGCTGCGAGCTCCCTTCGGGTGCGGGAAGTCCCGGCCCCCGGCTAGGTCGTATGAAAAATTTCGGAATTTATTAAGCGCTGGTATGCTTCGTGATTATTACAGCAGAGTAATTGCCCGTTACAATTTGGTGGCAGTGGTGGTCCCTAGGGTTTCTTAATGCGTAGGCGGACCCCCCCCCCCCCCGAGTGCAGAGATGGGAGTTGTTGATGTTGTGATTAAGACATGAGGACGTGTCTAGTGTGCGGGAGGGAGTAATGTCACGAATGTATAGGTTTGTTCAGTGTATAGACCTGACGGGGAACTCCTCTTTTGGTCTATGCGCTGCGAGCTCGCTTTGGGTGCGGGAGGTCCCGGGTTCGAGTCCCGGCTAGGTCGTATGAAAAATTTCGAAATTTATTAAGCGCTGGTATGCTTCGTGATTACTACAGTAGAGTAAGTGGGTGGGTTACGTTCGGCCCGTTACAGTATGTTTCAGATTCAATTTGTAGCCTGTACAGTATAACATTTTAAGCACAAAAATGGGTTAAGATTACTTTAAAACGGTATCAAAACACCAAATGTACAAAATGATAGATGGTAAATGAATTTGATGGTAACAATTTCTTCCTATATAATGTTGTTAGCATGTTTAACATTCATAATGGAGCCTGTACTGTGAAACAAAATGGCCGCCAAAATACAATTTTATGCAAGAAAATGAATATATAAGCGACTTTGAAACATTACAAATATTGGATTTAGAATATGCTTACAACCTTACTTGGGTAGTTACCTTCAAAGCCATTCTTCATCAAATAATTTGAACATTTGGTGCTTTTTGTGATTAAAATTTTATTTCAGCGGCCATTTTGGATCACATTACAGGCTAGTACAAGTCACCTTAACCCATATTTGTGCCTATAATCGTATTTTGGCGGCCATTTTAGATTTCAGAACGGTCTTCTTTGGATTTGAAACAAGCTTACATACTTATTTGGGAAGAATTGCTTCTATTGTCATAATTGTTAGCTTCAAAGCCATTTTCCAATGATTATTTTGAAACATTTGTGTTTTTGATACTGTTTTGAAGTGCCCATAACACATTTTTGCACATGAAAACATATGTTGGTGGCCATTTTGGTTCTCAGAACAGGCTCTAAATTGGATTCGAAACATGCTTATACCCTCATTTGGGAAAGAATGCTGCTAACAGTGCTATTGTTACCCAAAAGCCATTTTCAAATGATTATTTTAAAAATCGTGTGTTTTCGATACTGTTTTGAAGTAGCCATAACCCATTTTTTCACAAAAATAGCGTATTTTGGCGGCCATTTTGGATCTCAGAACAGGCTCCAAAATGGATTTGGAACATGCTTACACCGTTATTTGGGAAAGAATGCTGCTATTTTCACCCACAAAGCCATTTTCAAATGATTATTTTGAAAATGTTGTGTTTTTGATACTGTTTTAAAGTGCCCCTAACCCGTTTTTGCACATAAAAACGTCTTTGGCGGCCATTTTGGATCTCAGAACAGCCTCCAATTTGGATTTGAAATATGCTTAAACCCCTATTTTGAAAAGAATGCTGCTATTGTTACCCACAAAGCCATTTTCAATTGATTATTTTGAAAATATTGTATTTAAAAAAATTAAAAAATACAAATTTGATGTTCTTGAAAATGTTTGATACTCATTTTTGGTCAGATTGGCGGCCATTTTGAATTTTTAATGTGTAATTCAGGGGTTAAATGCAGAATAGTAATTTAGATGTTTTTGTTTAACAAGCCCTCTTCCTGAAATACTGAATTTGGCAAGGATTTTGAGTATGAGGCATTTGTAAAGTATTGAAAACCGGATTATTTCTGATTTTTACAGGGCAAATGGCGGCCATTTTGAATTTTTCCAAAAAAGGTATGTTCCCCTAAGGGGAAAGTTGGGGACTTTTGCACACTTGTTTCTGACATCAAGGAGGACCTTTCCTGAAAAAATCAGCTGTGTCTTATTTTTTTCTACCTTTTGGCCCCTATAGAGCTAATGTTCTTGGCCTAAAAGGTTCTTTATGGCTGCAACTAGATAATGAGAGTGGGTGGGAGCATACACAATTACTTGCTGGCGATTTCTATCATGTCAATCTCCAATAATAGCCGCATCAAAGAGAAAAAACAGAGGTTATTTGCAATTAGCCCGACAATCCAAGAATCAATAATATAAGCTATTTTTGGCAGATTGTGCCTAAAATAACAATTGAAGACATTTTTTAGGATCACATGATTCCTAATGATTTTTATAAGCAAATAAATATTTACAAATTTCACCAAAGATTTTTTACACAAGTTTGGCCATATCTCATCAAGGAACTTTCATTTTCATTTAATTGATGACAACAGCAACAAAATGAAATTTAAATTGGCATTCCTTCATCGCCATTTCATCAGATAAATAAATAACATAAAACATCAATTTGCTGCAAGTCATACTATTTTTTTTTCAAATTCATGAAATTGTGTTCAACTGTCACGAACAACCAATGTACCTTACAAACACATTCACACCTATCACTCTTAAGATGAAAATAAAAATAGACACAAAATTGATAGCATAGTAAAACATATTTCTGATACACCTAAAAGATGTTACAGCATGTTGTATTAATATGAAATGAAATCTGTGAACAAATTTTCATTAATAAGGAGTAGTGCACTGTTTTTACAAATTAAACTGTGAGCGCTTTCCGTGTTCTTTCTTTTCTCTCATGCATATAGAGGAGTGAGTTTATGAACTCGTACTTTTACCCGAGGCCATGAGTGGGCAGGCAAGAATTGATGAAAATGTCACCAAGCATTTATCTTTTTACATCATATTTTGCCTCCTCTTTACATCTTTACCTCCTTCAATTAATAATCTTTTCACAAATTACTGCTTACATAGTTTCTGTCAATGTCAATGGCAAATGCTGAAGGGGGACTAGCTATATTTCTTAGTTCCATTTCCTATATTTTCCACAGTTCTAGTTTAAATGTATTTTTAGAACTCCTCTCTATATATCACATGTTTATTTTTCTGATCAATATTCATGGAAAAGAAATTTTATCTCTTAAAGATAGATTTACAAATTAATTTTCAAAAGGGAAAACATATGCGAGGCGAGGAGTTTCTATAACTTTCTAAATCTGTGATCATTTAATCATTTCCAAGATTTTTGAGATTAAGCCCCTCTAAGTATATTTAATTTATAGAACTTGTAAACATACCATTTTATGATTCTAAAACCCTTGAAATCAACCATTTCATAGTATGATTGCCTGTAAGATTGCATAGTAAATTATGTGAATTTTCTCAGAATCACATTTTCACATTTGATATCTATATCTCAAATTTTGAAGCCATTCTTAACCTACATGTATCATCATAAAAATTATCATGTTAGTATTTTTTATGCAATCTTTTTCTTACAGAGCCAGTGTTTTGACATTTCATCCCATAAAATATGTCTATGGAAGCCTTTCTACCAAGATTTATAAATATTCTGGAAAGTCTTGCAACTAATTTGAAAACCATGACCCCCACAAGGGTCGCAACCCAGTTTGGGATCCATTCTGGTATGGTATCTCTAGAGTCCATGACATATTAGACCATGTAGTTTGGTCAGACGTTTTGAAGATGCTAATAAAAAGCTATCATGTTAAAATAAGTTCAACTTCAGCGTCTTTTGTTAGCTTCTCTAACTAGAATCTTTCTCTTTTAGGCGACATACACACGCCCACCCCCACTCACATGTTTTATGGGCGAACGGAACTTTCAAGTAGGGTCAGTCGGTCTGGTATATTTTTCTAATTTAGAAATGTTTTTGCCCAAAATAGGCCCAATATCTGACAAAATGGGAGAAAGATTAAACATTTTTTCAAAGAAATTTTTTAACCCAAAAGCGACTGATTTTACATGATTTTTAAAAAAACTTCTTCCAAAATGCAAATTCAGGGTCGGTTGGGCCCGTAAAACAGGGGGGGGGGGGTGTTGCTTCATAGCTCTCAATATGTAATGGGCTCAAATGCATATTTATTTACGTGATTGTGCTCCTTCAGATAAAAGAAAGATCAGATGAATTTTGTTTACTACAGACAGCATACTACACACGGGAATACGCATGGAGTTTAACTCTTTCACTCCAGAAAGTCGCTCACAGCGGCTCGCAAAAGCGTGCATGATTGGACGGAATCTATTCTCACCGAAGCTATAAAAATATCTGTAAAAAAGTGAAGACAATCATAACTTGTCCTATAACCGCCCGAGGTATCTAGCGCCCTCATCATTTTTGGCAAAAAGAATAATCATGGCTGACTTCTTTACGACGCTCTGAGCGGTTCCATCCAAATAGAGCATTTTGCGAAAAAGAAATTCCAGAGCAAAAGAGTTAAGTGCACCTATTTTACTCCAAGGTGTCCGCTCTAGGCTGTACTTACCATGAATGTACTGGACTTGGTCCCCATTACCAACAGGGAATGCTTCCCCAGCAGTAATCTGTAAGTAGAACACATATCTCCTCTGGCCTTGATTTGCTGCTGAACTTTGACCCCCTTCCTGTACCTGGTTCACATCATCCCCCATTTGGACTTGGGTCTGATAATCCACAGAGTTGCCATTTCCTGTATAATCCGCCGACACAGTTTGTGCCGCTTGCATTTGATCGGGCGTTATATATTCCGGGCCCGTTTGGGCTTGAGTGGCATATTTCATTTGACCTTCAAACTCTTGCCCTTGTACAGGATATTCCACTTGCGTCTGACCTTCAACTTGAGGGTCGTATTCCGGGGAGTAGTTTGCATTTTGCACGGGTCCATTCATATACGGCGTGGCCGGTTGCTGATTTTCCACGGAGGCATCACTGGCATACATTTCCGGTCCGTTTTCGATAACTGGGGTGGGGGCGCTTTTCAAAGCAACCACTTGGCTTTCCACATCGCTACTTGTTGAGCTTGTTTCGCTACTCAGAGATGTGGTAGGTACATCGTGAATATTGCCAGGGTGGTTATTCATTATGTAGGTTCCCGGTCCAAGCATTGGCTGCGGTTCACTCACGGACATATTTCCTAGATTTCCCAACGATTCTGTTCTATATTCCCTTGGGGTTTGTATTATATTCCTTGGTATATATATTTCCTTGTCTTCTGTCTGACCAATCTGGCTGGCTATCCTTTAGTCTAGTGTTACATCTGCAAAGAAAATAAGAATTTGAGATATTATAATAAGATATCTTTGAAATCTAAACAATCTAAGGCGTTGGAGCACAATAAGGCCACAACTTTGTGCGGCCGGCCGCAACCTGGCCACAGCCTTTATTTTCCATGATGGCGACCGTAGGCTTGATCATACACCTCTTAATAATTTCAAAACATGTAATGAATAATTTAGAATAATCTTGAGGTGAACAATCAAGCCTATGGTCGCCATTTTGGAAAATTAAAGATTGTGGCCATGTTACGATCGACCGCACAAAGTTTAACTTTGTGGCCTTATTGTGCTCCAACGCCTAACATGCCTAATATCTTTCAAAAACACAGAAACCAATTACTGCTGGCCTCAGTCGAGCTGACTTCTCTGGAGATGGTAAAATATGAGCATATATAAGAAAAAGAAAAAAGAGAGAAAACAAGACAATATTTCACCATCTCCAAACATGTCAGCCTCGAATCAAGGCTATTTAAATGTGTACTCAAATTCATTTGTATTAACTGCAGAAGTAAAGATGAAGTCATGAACTTGGCCAACAAATCAGCTAGAAACATTAAGACAGTATGATTGCTGGAATTAAATCGGAAAAAATAAACAAGTCTGTGAAATGAGTTGTGCTTAATAACATTTTTGTATTTGAAAGGTTAATTTATAAGTCCAATAAGTAGTAAAATACGAACTTCAAACTTATATGGCTAATTGTACGTATCCTAAAAATTCACCTATATGAAACTCTTGTTACAAATTACACAATAGTAGCAAATTTCAGCCTGGGAAAATCTGGATTTTGATCAAACAGGTGGTTCAGTCATTAGGGACTATAGCCAACAAAGTAAGCAATAAAATGACTGGTATTGAACTTGGTCAAAGTTTTTCAGGCATTACAAAAGGCACTTTACTTTGAAAAGAATTCCAGTTTTCAACAAATTCAATTGCAACTATCTCTGGATTACCTTGTGACTTATAAGACTTCACTGAAAACTTTTTCTGAAATAGAAAAAAATTCTACCAAAATGTCTCTTTAAAGGTGTAATTCATTATTTGGATGTGACATAAACCTTGCCTCTTTTCTAGCTAAATAAAAAGAAAAGAACAACATAGATATTTACTGAAGATTTCACTTGATTCCAACCGTTCGTTTTCAAGTTACAAGCTTTTTAGCATTTTGAAAATCCCCATAGGCTACTGTGTTGTAATTATTGTCGGGTCCCGACAATAATTAAAAAATGACACATTTTCTCAGTTTTCTCAAATATGCAAGCACATATGAAAGAATGGCTTGCGGATCGTAACATATACCAGTTGAGGATTCTTATCAGCTAAAAAACTCAATTTTGATAGACGTGACCTTGAGCATGAAAAGTGGATCATGAATTGCCCCTTTAACAACATATAAAACTGTAAACAGAAGAATTCTCGCAGTAGTTTCCGACTCAACATACATTTTCAAGGTGGTAAAGGTACACAGCTATACTAAAATCTTTGAGAGAATGGTTTAAATATAAGAAGCGCATTCACATACACTGCAAGAAAGTTGGGCAATTTGGGGGTGATTTAGCCCAATGTTGATGAAGTATAATAATACATCCCTACCAACGTTGGGCAAAACACAAATAACACTGTTGGGCACACATCCCTGCCCTAACTATTTGAGCGGAAACGTGAGTCCATCTGCCATCGGTGGGGTAAAAGCGATAATTTTTTTTGGCAAAAGTGTCTGATCTACGGTGCTTCTTTAGTTTGCCCAACAGTTGGTAGGGATGTGTATTTGCCCATTTTTCCTCTGTGAATAATGAATATTTTGAGACATGTTAAAAATCGAGTGCAGTGTATGAAAAATTTTATCATATAATACATAAGTAAGTCCTAAATGAAAAAGTATCTAGAGACTTTGGCCTGTAAAGCGGAATAACTTTATTCCAGGAATAACTTTTTATTTCTTCCATTGGTGACGTCATATTGTATTCACAAATGAGGAATAAAGTTATTCCACGGGCTAGTTATCCCAGGCTGTATAAAATCCAACTTAGCTCATGGCTCCGAACTATCTCTATTCCAAGAACGAAAATCCAGGAATAAAGTTATTCCTGGAATAACTTTTGTGAATACGGGCCTTTATTTCTAAATGTGATCTTCATTTGTTCAGTTTTCAGCTGATAAAAATCCATTAAATTATAAATAATGTAACATCAGAAAGTTTTCATTTGCATTCTTCCAAATTATGTTTGTAACCAATCCCTTTTTTTTTCCTCAAAAAATTGTGGTTTTCTTGATTTGCTTAGTTCAGCAGTTGAAAAATCCAGTCTTTGGTAAAAAAAACTCAGCTTATGTAACAAATTACCTTCATTGGATTGCTATAAATACCTATGCCCTTACCATGTCATATGCAATGGACAGTCCCAATTTCCTATGTATATTCAGGGATCAGTTACAACCTAGTAAGTAAGAGGTCATACCATGGTCAGATTGGTATGCAAAAATTAATTGCTTCTCACAGGAAAGCACAGCAAAGTAATTCAGGAAACCATGCTCAACATAACACTTAATATAGCAACTTGTGACTTGTTGGTCAACAGGCATTCAATATCAAAATATGGATTTCATGTCAAGCCTGCAATGTATTTATGTACAAAGGGCAGTAAAACACAACTAGGTAGACTAGAGGGTGAATTTGATCCAGGTACTATACCTAAAGTTATGGTCATGATCTTAAAACCCTTCTAAAAATGACCTTGACTAACCTCCAATGATCTTACTTTTGACATATAAATAACCCTTGGCCTTGCTCCATAATTCCCACAATTTAAACACACACCCACATTCCATGTGGCAACTTTCCATTTTGTAACAAGTTCAAAGATTCAAAGCCTGGTGATGCCCAAAATTGAGCAAGCTTGAAATTCTCTTTGACAAGGAACTATCTTGTGGAAACCAACTTGGAAAACTGATCCAGGCTGTGCGCTGATCAAGGCTCTGCCGAATCACAGAACCCGAAATAATGCTTGGTGTGCAATGGAGCTTACTTGGGCCAAAGTGGTCTTTGGTGAACACCTATAAAGTGTGCTGAGGTCATGTGGAATTGCAAATCAGGGAC
>JXSR01S014771.1:6807-20455 GCA_000969725.1 Ophiothrix spiculata | reverse complement strand
TATTTGTTTCATCAGGTTAAGCAATGTTAAATACAATGCTTATTTGCTAAATTTTATGCACAGGACACACTTCACTGAATATAAACACTACAAGCTGCAATTAACTCCTAAATTTGTAACGCCCTGTATAATGTATGCAACGTTGATAATGAACTTTTTTCTGATATATATGGATGGGCAATAGGCTAAACTCTATGTTCAACGCATTGACTTTTTATATACAAGTCCTATTTCTTGTCTGGATGTCAAACAATTGACGATCATTTTGACGATATTTTTGTTTGTCTCACCCTGTTTAACTCTTAGCCACCTTGTACACTTGACTTTATATGCACATTTTGAAATTGCTGATACAATTAGCTTTCAGGATATATATACTTAATGCACTTAAGATGCATATTTTTGGAAATCCATAGGGTTTTATATAAGAATAGGCTATATTTCACTAAAACACACATGTAACGCGTTTGGGTCCCAACTTAAAAAATGAGACCTTATATGTCATTATCAATACATATTACGGCTGTTATTATATGCATTATGTTGGATATGCTCGAATATTTTAGGAACGGTGGCTCATGAAACAGAAAAAGTATGGCTGGCGACATGGGGAAATTGAAGATTTTGCATTTTCAGATTTGTCGTTATCTACTTTCCTGTCAATAGGCAATCGTTCCATGAATAGAAAATTTTTTGCTGAGACGGCGACATAATGAAATATACATAGGCAATCTATGGTATTGCGCGTAGCCGTGAACCGTTACGTAAACGTGAGTTTAAAAGTGCTCACGTTTTTGTATCCCCGTACGTGTACGTGGTAATCGCAAACTCTCTAATATGTTTAGCTTCACATATGTTACTATGTGACTCAAATGTATTAACTAAACCAATCAAATCATTTGTAATATGCTTAACAACGTTAAACAAGCAACACGAACATGAGCGACACCATTGACCCAGAGCAAACGTAGGGCGCATGCGCCAAACCGGAATTTCTTAAAACCGAGAACTGAGCGTTTTCGGATGTAAACAATAGAGGGTTTGCACGACGCAATACGCACCATACACGCAGACCGTTTCGACGCCATCTTGGTGGAGCGCGGAATAGTTTGTGATGTAATCAATACATCAAATCGGCTGTAACTCGTGATTGACTTCAAATTATGACTTGAAAATAACACTAAATAAATGTACTGTATATTCTTGTCATCATTAGTTGTGATCTGGTATCTTGATACTGCGAAAAGATTGTAATGTGACGGTACTTTTTGTTTGCCGGCCCATGAAAATGGTGATGTGAGTATGATATGACGTCACATGCAAACCCTCTATCGACAGACTCTGAATCCACCATAAGGGTGTTCCTAACACGAATTTTTGTGGGGGTCAGGGGGCGAAGCCCCCTGAAACCCTAGCGTTTTTTGCATTCTAAGGGTGTTCCTAGCACGTATTTTTGTGGGTAATGTGAAGACAGATCCCCTTGGTGGGGGTCAGGGGACGAAGCCCCCTGAAGCCCTAGCGTTTTTTGCATTCTAATTATGGTTTATTCAGAGTCTTGACGATATGCATCGATCGATGCCCATCGACGCGCAGTCTTTGCACGCACAACGCAATAGGAATAGCGCATGTTAAAGACTGCGTGTCGATGGGCATCGATCGATGCATATCGACAGACTCTGAACCCACGGTATTTTTGTGGGTAATGTGAAGAAATTTGCAAATAAATAAAAACTGTGGGGGACATTTGATATTGTGTCCCCACCCTTCAAAACGTGGTGGGGGGACGTGTCCCCCCTCAAATGACGCCCATGGTCCTGGGGGCACTCACATATGTCATGTATGTGGGCAGGGTATTATATATGTCCGGGGGACAATTTCTAGGTCATGACTACAGTATACAAATATATACTGACTTGAAGATCTCTGGTTAAAACTATGGGCCTGAAGTGACTAAAATTTAGCTATTTTACTGAGGGGCGTAGCCCCGAAGTAAAATAGCTAAATTTTAGTCACTGAAGGACCATAGTTTTAATCCAGAGATCTTAAAAATGTCAGTATATATTTGTTTTATATACTGTATTAATAAATTTTAAATAATGTAATTTTTACTTGCCAAATGGCCCGTTTTAATATTATAAAATGCACTAACAAAATGCTATAACCATGAATGCAAGCAATAGGTTAATGCGCGTATTGGCTTGCGTGTCTAAGTTTGTTGCGCGCGTAAGTCCGTGCGTGAAAGTGACGCGGCTATACATTACGCAGAAAACCCGTAAATAGTCTTTCAAAACCCGTAAATAGTCTTTCAAACCCGTAAATAGTCTTTTCAAAAGAACTATTTACGGCTTTTTCTTTAGATGGTTGAAACTATTTGAAATAATGTCATAGGGTTTCAACACGCTAAATTTATTAATTCAGTATATAATCCAAAATAGGGTGTCTATATATAGTCGGACATAATATAAACGGGATATAGGCCTATAATATTAAAGGGACTGGCCTAGATTCTTCTAGAATTATTTTTTTACCTACACATTTTTATCCATGAAACGGTAGAACATGTTTATAGTAACATAACCTACAAGTAGTTTTCCATGATTTTGAGGAATATTTGAGAAAATTGCAATTCTTTACCTGCTTTATTTTGTCGCCGGCGAAAAAAACGGGGAAAAAAGTGTTTCTACACTCTAATAACGAAAGGATCAAATTTGATCCCATAAAGTATCAAATATGAGCTTATCCTTTTTGGGATCAAATTTGATCCTTTTTGGATCAAAAAGGAGTGTATTTGATCCGAAAGGATCAAATTTGATCCCAAAAAGGATAAGCTCATATTTGATACTTTATGGGATCAATTTGATCCTTTCTTTTTAAGAGTGTAGTTTTAAAATATAAAAAGATTTTGTTTCTTCACATGTCGTGGGTAAACAAATTATTTTGATGAAATTGTTTCTCTTATCTCTAAGAGCTTTGTTTGATTTTTTATCTGGTAAATTCAGATCTGAGGTGCAAATTTAGTATTCAGAAAACACAAGATATTCACACCACCATCAAAGAATGATATATTGCAAATTAGTTATCTCTCAATTTGAGCCATTTCTGTGTAAATTGTTGTACTTTTTTGGATAATACTACACTTTTAAGCTTTATTTAGAGCATTTCCATAAGTTTTTAATTCTAAAATTAACTTTTTCCATTTTTGGTCATTTTTTGACCTTATTTGGCATGTAAATCAAAAAATTGGCAAATATTCTAAAAGTAAAAATGACGCAACATCCGAGTGGGTGTTTTATAGGAAGGAAGGAAAATGACAACGTTTGTCCTTGCTTCGAAACATCATTGCTGTCAGCAAACCATGTCAAAATTACAACTCATGTTTTGGTATTGCAATCCTTTAATATTTTACTTGAAACTGGGCCTGCAAATTTAGGAAAAGAGAAATGTTGCATATCAATAAAACGTGACCTAATAGTAGGCCTACTATTATATAGAAAATAATACTCTATATTACATCAAAGAAGACGTTTGAATGGGAAATAAATCACGTTAATTTAGACAAAATATGCTATTTCCTGTCATCTTATCTTAACTATGATGCCTTTTCCCCGGGCTTTTTCCTTTATTAACATTTTTCATTTAACATTTTGTAAAAGCCAATTGTTACTCGGTAGCCCGGATAGTGTCACTTTACACCATGGTCTTCATCTCGATGGTTGAGGGGGGTTTGAGAGCCACAGGGCTGTATTTGCACGGGCAACAATCCCCAGAACAAAAGGTCTTACAATTTCCAGAATAAATGTTACAATATTTTGCTGTTGGGATTGCAAATACGACCTCAGTGGCTCTCAACAAATGTGACGACTACGAGCATATGTACCACTTAGTATGCGATCTCCCGAGTTACTTCGGAAGTTACTTGCACGTTCATACGCCGTGGAACGTCACGTAGTGACGTCACATTTATTGTAATTAGCCCAAAACGTGCGATCTGGTTCCAAACAAATGATCATGTCCGGGGATCATGTCCGTGGTTCCACCGATTAAAACAACTAGCGAGATGCCCGCGCTTCGCCCGGGCCCCCGCTAGATGATTAGACTCAGAGCATACTATGTATTTTGAACTTGTTAACCATGTTAACATTTTGTCGTATATTGATAATGTTTAATTTATTCTAATGTTTAGTTTGATTTTCCAATAGGCTTAACCCCGTCATTTGGATTTTCCCGTAGCCTTAAACCTGGGTCCCCCATCCCGTACGTGAATACACAAAAAAATGTTCCCGTACAAAGTTTTTGTTTTTGTATTTAGATTTTTTCATTCTGTATATCATCTTGTGTTTCTGATTACATGTTTTCCCCGTGATGCTCTCTGCTCCCGTGAATCACCCCGTATCATCGTAATAATCCTGCCGTAAGTTCCCCGTTTTCCTAGTCAGTTTCTTGGTTCTTGGTGCAAATCCTTTCCAGCTATATACGAAGCTATTTAAAGTTTTTTGTACATCATCATGCATTTCTGATTTTCCCATAGGCTTATCACCTGGCTTAACCCCGTCATTTGGATTATCCCGTAGCCTTAAACCTGGGTCCTCGTCCCGTACGTGAATACACAAAATAGTTTAATTTTCCCGTACAAAGTTTTTGTTTTTGTATTAAGATGTTTTTATTCTGTATAATCCTGCATTATCACATATTTTCATATAAAAATCAGACCATCTTTACATTTTGTTCACAAACTACTAGTAGCACATTACCGTGGTTTATGATTATTTTTGCTTTATTTGGATTCAAAAAGTACCAAAATGGAAATCATTCCCCCTGATAAAAAAAAATGGCCACCACGTTTGTTTGGAACCAGATCGCACCTGTTGGGTGATTTGCAAAAAATGATGACGTCACTACTTCCACAGCGTATTGCCCGGGGAACAGTGGCGACGGAAGGTACAAATTTTAGGGGGACGGGTATTTATTTGAGCAAAAATGCCGGTCGGAGGAAAATTATGATTTTTTCGTAATGAGCGCCGCGCGAAAAAAATCTGTCAAATCGGCTAATTTCAGCTATAAATTGTTTAAAAAATCGTGCAATTTGTGCAAAAATGGCAAAGTTTTACTAAAAATTGACATGATATCAGAAAATTTTTAACATTTAAGTCATCAAAACAAAAGGAAAATTTCAATTTACTCTCCTTTTTTTCTTTCTTCTTTATTTTTTGAGGGGGGGGGGGGGTCAGTCCCCCCTCGTGAAATTTAGGGAGGACGTGCCCCCCCCCCCCCCCCCCCGGGTCCGCCGGCTATGCCGGGGAATAATACGGATACGAGCCTGGTCATGCCTGGTCACATAAGCTTGCGGCGAGGTTATGATGTGTTTACGGCGTCATACCAGGTAGATTTCAGCAGACACCGGCCAGTAAAGACGCCGGAGCATGCCGCAAGAATTTAATTCTTGTATACGATGTCTTCAGGTGTGGTCTAGTATGGTTTAATGAATGACATTAATAATAATGAGTCCGACTGGGCATCGCAAGAGCTCGCAAGCATTCACCAGTGTCATACAGACTTCATATACCGATGTCATACAGACGCCGGTCGGCGACCGGTGGTTATGTGACCAGGGTGTCATGACCCGGCTATTTCCCCGTGCAATGAATGTGCACGTATATACATGACGTAACTCGGGGGGGTCGGTCGCATAATAAGTGGTAGGCCCTACTTATGCTCGTCAAAGTAAAAGTTGATGTTATAGACCATATCGATAATTGACATAATCCCGCCGTTGATGGGGTAAATCCACAGAACCGGACGGGGAATCTGAACTCAGAACGAGGCCAAGTATGATAAACACACTACTTGCTCTCGCTCTGAGTTCCGTTCCCCGTCCGATTCTGTGGATTTACCCCATCAACGGCGGGAGTAGGTCAATTATCGATATGGTCTATAGTCTTGGCGCTATCTGCGACCTTTTAAAGGCCATTAATCATGAGAAGGATGATACAAGATGACGATGAACACTGTCTCAATATCAAGAATGGTGTGGGAAATATTACAGTTCACGTGCAAGTGCACATAGTTCAAACTTGTGGGGTGTCAACGTACCACCCATAATGCCTTTCATATTTATTGTTCCCGCATTATCTGGGAGAACCAATGTAAACTTGTGCATGATGTTGGCAAAGGTGAGAAACAACTCCGACTGAGCAAGCTGCTTCCCTAAACATTCTCGACGACCTGTAAAGAAGACAAAAAATCCAGTTTTCAAATCATTAATTACAATCATGTTACAGTTTTGTTTGTTTGTTCGTTTGTTTTTCGTTTTCGTTTCTTTTCTTTCTTTCAAAGTTGTTTTTTAATAGTGGAAAACTAATGTGTTAATGTTGATTTTTATGCTTTTGATCGGCACCTATTTAAGGGCGTACTTAAGAATTCAGACGATGTATCGCGATGTTTCGTTCGTATCAGCGAGAATGAGACTTTTTCAAGTCGTGACCTTTGAGGTACTTGACCTAGGTGTCGGAAGTTGATGTCGCCATCGTCCCTAGCGCCCTATTGAGAGTCGATTGGTACATAGCCTGATGTATGTCGCTTCCTTGCTCCTCTGAGGCCGTGCCTTGAAACAGTTTCATTCTCACTGGTATAAAAGGACTACCAAAACAGATGAACTTAACTCCCGTGTTACTTAAACACTGGTTTGAGTAAATCCTGCCAATAAACTTGCCCTCTGTCATGTCTGTAAAGATTGTTAGAGTTATTTCAGTCATCAATTTGTGTTATTTTAACACCAGTTTGTTAGTATTTTCAACCATGATAACTCTTTTGTTTCAACAAATCTATTTGGTATGTGTTGTTTGCGTGCAAAAACGTGGAGGCAAAATTTTAGGAACCGTAGTTGCCTCCGTTCGGATTTGGGAGCATTTATTTTTTTACACAGTAGCTTAGCTTAGCTCCTACGAATGGCATGGCACACCAGGCTTGCACACTGTGGTGTGCTGTGCTTGTTCTGCACTTCCTCAATCATCACCAATTTAGGTTAGAGCACGGGTCTCGTAAGTTATAGAGGTTGTGGGATCGAGCCCCGGGCCAGGTGGTTTACGTCTCCTTGTTTCCTTGGGCAAGAAACTTTACTCTAATTGCTCTGTGGTTCGGATAGTCACGTTAAGCCGTTGGTCCCCTGTGCGAATGCTCCTTCTTGGGGCGCTGCATACAGAGTATTATACCTTGTGAGTCTATTATAGCGCACTGCATTCAAGAAGTGAACTCAGAAAGTATGTGCTCCGTACTTATACAACGCACGATGTGCGCACTCTGCAGTATATTTAAAATCCGACCCATGTGTACGGATCACATACTTATACCGTGCGCAAACGTACGTGTGACGGGCGTTGACATACTTCTTCTGTTCACGTTCATCCCACTTGCATGGAACAACGTGCGAGTGATGAGGACTCCGTACGTGCTGTACGTTTATAGTGCGAACTCCGTATTATGTGGTCGCGCAGAGACCGGAATCCACCGGATATTGTAAGCACTTACAACTCACCCACTATATATACCTTTGCAAGACCACATTTTTCTCACTATTATTCATATATGTTACGATGCGGTAAACACTTACATCTGGTTGTCTAGTTACGAACTACATCCTTCGCAGCTATTCGATGCATCGCTAAATGTGGCGTGTAGTCTACGCCTGCACGTGCGCAAATTCAATTGGTTCGCGGTCCCTCTCTACTCATTCACTCAAAGAGACTAAAATCCATATTCTTACTAAAAAATCGCACAGCGGATTGTAACGAAGGCTTATTCGATAAGATCGAGACAACAGCAATAAGGACTTTTAATATAACTAAACAATGGTACTTTGACCTACCTATAGAAAACGGAATGAACTCATCACGGCGTCTTAGACATCCCTGATCGTCTAGGAAACGTTCTGGTCGAAACTCGTGTGGCTTATCCCATATGGTCGGATCATGATGTATCCCCCAAATATTTGAAATTACGACAGTACCTTTAGATATGTCATAACCACAAAGGCGGCTATTGACTGTCGTCGCACGTGGAACACCAAGAGGCGCTACTGATGAGATTCGTTGGATTTCCATCAGCGTTGCATCAGTATAGGGCAGATTTCGGCGATCTTTGGAACTGATCATACGGTCTTCTCCAATAACCTTATCGATTTCTTCGTGAACACGACATTGCACAGTGGGATTCTTAAGCATATGCAACAATGCCCACTTCGTAGTGGTCGCAGATGTGTCAGTTCCAGCAGCAAATATGTCACAAAGACATCGAACAAGATCGTTATGACCAAAAGCCTTTGCCCATTTGACATTTGATGACGAAATAATCTTTTGATGGTCAAGATACATATCTATAAAATTACGAGGTTGGTCTGCAATGTAGTCTTTCATATTTTCTTCGACCATATCCTCAAAGAATTGCCTATAATCAGGAAAATTTAGTAGCTTTCGGGTACCGCTAAATGGGACGTATTTCAGAAAAGGCAGAAAGGTAGCAGCTCCAGCGTAGGATGCAAGTTCAATAATCCTTTTAAGGAGATTAAGTAGACGTTGAAATTTAGGGTCTTTGTGGTCGTATCGTTTACCAAATGCCATGCAACATAAGATATTGGAAAATGTGGATTCAAGAAGCAAAAATGGACAAAATGGTTTTGATTTCAAGCTGGCAAATTCTTCGATAAGACATCTGATTTCGGTAAGAATCTGATCTTCTAAATGAAATTTCCCCATGCCGAGAGTACGGAGTGCAGCCATTGCAAATCGTCGTCGTGTTCGTTGAGATTCGCTGCTGTAACTCGAAACAAGACCTGAAAATAAGCATATAATATAATAAGTTACTAATATGTTGACGACGTCTAAACGATAAGCGCAGTGACCGCCCTAGATTTACCTTGAAGTTCACAGGTTAGTCTGTGGACGAAAATATTTTATTCGGCTGTGAAGTTTTCTTGCATTAACATGATTAAGACTATCATATGGCCACTTAAGAACATGGTAATATTACTGAGTTTTTTATACATCGATTGGCTTGATTTGAGCTAGTTAATAGTTACTATTGCCCACTCAAAAACAAAATCTGCTTATAAAACAAATATTGACTGCTTTTTAATTCTGCCAATATAGTAAAAACTATATATAAACTTCCCCTCTATGATCTTGAGACTATAGTATCGTACTATTTTCCTCGACCTTCGGTCTCTGTAAATATTATTATAGTCTCAAGATCCCTTTGAGGCAATAGTTTTTACTATTGCCCTCATGAACGTTCAATATTTGTATAATATTCAACTAAAGATATACTATTCAATGATACAGGTACGGTGTCTTTAATAATCTTCTTTGAATTTACCCCTGCCTCAAATCTTGTTCAAATCATGAGAACTTGAACACTTTTTGTCTTAACTCTGTTCATGAATGTGATGCAGTGAAGTGCAAGTACCATTACCAATTCACAAACAGTACTCACCATTCGTGCCTTTTCCTTTAGATATCTCGGTTGTTACCATTCTCGGCCTGTCGTCAAACTCGTGTCCTTGTTTTACAAACGCCTGATGTACTACTTCATTGCTATTCAAAACGACGACTGGAAAAGATCCGAACTGAAGACTCACAATTGGTCCATACGTCTTCCCTAGTTCAGTCAACGTTCGGTAAGGGCTAATCCGATCTAGAGTTGGTAAATGACCAAGTATAGGCCATCGAGATCTTGGACCAGGAGGGCTGTTCCATTGTCGACGAGATTTTACGATGACCAAGTATGCAAGTAGAAATACAACATTACCCAAAAGAATTGTGCGAATGTTAATTTGATTCCAGCTAATAAACAAAACAGACGAATCATTTGCAGACTCCATTTTGGCTCAAAATAAAGTCATAAAATCGCGTGTGTTCAGACTGATAAAATCAAATCTTAAAATCTGACACTATGATCGAATTTGATTATCAGTAATTCCGATAGCAGATGGTATGGAAGAGTCCATGGTTCAATATATGCGTTATGCCCTAGATATGCCTGATCCATAGGTTCAACAAGTTCATTGTTTCTACGACTTAGTGCATGCAGACAAAGTCTGCAAGACTTTTATTTATTTATTTTTTCACAGTATGTTCACAGACTGTAGAGTGTCAAACAAAGGTCGGGGTTGCAAACTGCTGAAAAACCTCACTAACAAAAAAATCTTATTTCTTTAAGGAGGTACGTACGGAATTCGTGTATCTATACACTTCAACATGTTCAAAACACTTGAAACATGGTCGCAACAAAGTTGGCATAGAAAAGAAAGCATTTTCAAATGTTTAGGTCGCGGTTGCCATGGTAACGGATTTTGTGGTGTCGCTTTGCACTTGAAACGAGGACAATCGTAACTTTGAATAGGAATGTCTTATAGAGCTGGTTAAGTGCTCAAATTGAAGCTCTTGAACCAATCTGTACATCAAACCTCAAATATTGGCTTGTAAACATGGTTGAATATGTATTTATGCTTATGAATATCAATGAACTGTTTTAGCGGCTAAAATTTATGTTTTTAAGATTTTTAAGACTTATCTTACACTGATCCATATCCAAATATTTATATATTTAGGTTTAATGCACAAATCTTTACAAAAGCTTTAATTTAAGACCAAAACCAACCCTGTAGGACACTCCTAACTGCATGGAGTTATGTTTGTCCCTATATCGAGAAAAGTCGCTAACATGCATTATTGTAGAAAATGCCCTTATAAAGTCTAGAAACATATATCTTGCATATTCTGTCAACAATATACAAACTATTTCACATTATTTGTATGAATTAAAAAAGCAGTATATTTATTACATTTAATAATTACAGTTAAAAAAACCTATTAAATGTAAACGTTTTGCATAATACGATTTATTAGGTATCATTTCCTTAAAAATCACTGAATGAAAAACAATAAAAAGAAATTACTTGCTTGTATTCCTTTTGTTTCTTTTTGTTTTAATGCGGTTGTTGTTTGAATTAAAAGCCTGAACAAAATTGATCATAACTTTGGAACCCAATGTCCGATTTACATGGGGTAAAAAATGCTGGAAATGGTATAAAATGCACTTTCTGTCCATTGTAACTCTTAAAATTGATGTTTTTAACCTGAATTACCTACATACCTCCTTCTTTAAAACATTTTAACAACATATAGGTGCATGAAACATTTCAGAGTTACACACAATGATAGTTTCGTTACTGATTCTACCTACACTCTTAAAAAGAAAGGATCAAATTGATCCCATAAAGTATCAAATATGAGCTTATCCTTTTTGGGATCAAATTTGATCCTTTTTGGGATCAAATTTGATCCTTTTCGGATCAAATACACTCCTTTTTGATCCAAAAAGGATCAAATTTGATCCCAAAAAGGATCAACTTTGATCCCAAAAAGGATAAGCTCATATTTGATACTTTATGGGATCAAATTTGATCCTTTCGTTATAAGAGTGTAGATTTATAGGGATACAGACATAGAAAGCTAAACCTGTAAAAAAAAAAATTGGCAACTTTTTTTAGCCGCCTATATTTCATTTATTGTAATCTTGTTCATCTATTTGTTACAATATTTGATTAGCTAGTAATCTCCTCTTTAAAATGACACCAAATTTGTAACAATAGCTTCCTTAATGGCTGAGTAATTCCATTTTCTTAGCAGGTAGGTCACAGTCAGCGTTTGACAAAATTGAGCAGTATCTGTGTCATCTTGTTGATTATAATGCTATAGGATAAATCAGTAAATGAATGGATGAATGAATTAACTTGGTAATACTGAATAACAGTTTGTTTTTGAATAACAATAGGTGAGGATAAGATTAAAAGTTTTAGAGTTTATTTAATTAATCCATCTTGTCCTCTAAAGTAATCATTTGGTGTTCAATCCATGATTTATCATGGAGAGATTACTAAATCTGATTAAAACTCATGCATAGACCAACTTTAAGTTGGTTCACAAAAGTAAGTTATGTAGAAAAATTTGATGTTAGTGAAACTTGGTATCAAAACTTAAAACATTTACGTGAAATCATTTCCATGGTGAAACGGGATGCCATGCAAGGACAGGTGCATACTGAGATTTTAGTCGCAATTAATTAAGGTAAGTGAACTTTGTTTTGTTAATGAATACAAACAACTTATTCATTCATCCATTCACTGATTTATCCTATAGCATCATAATCAGTACGATTGTCACAGATACTGCTCAATTTTGACAAATGCTGACTGTGACCTACCTGCTAAGAAAGTGGAATTACTCAGCCATTAAGGAAGCTATTATTACACATTTGGTGTCATTTTAAAGAGGAGATTACTAGCTAATCAAATATTGTATCAAATAAATGAACAAGATTACAATAAATGAAATGTAGGCGGCTAAAAAAAGTTTCAAAACCTTTTTTGACAGGTTTATATGTAAATTTAGCTGTTCTACAGGGTGGACCAATAAAAGCGTTATTGAAGTTCAATGTCACGTAACTTAAAATTGGAAAATAATTCTAGAATAATTTTTTATATATTCATAAACTATAGAATCCTGTCCTTATATGGTGAACATTTTATGTCAAACAAAGCTTGCATTGCGAAGTTATTGCTATTTGCGCAAAAATAGTCAAAATCAGGTTTGTCCACGGGGTAAGTGTACACGGTTGCACACAATGAGCGTTGGTTATAATATCTGTCTTAATTAGCTGATTGGTTTTGCGTTACTGATTAGATTAAAGAATGTGATGAAGGAAATTGCGTCAAGAACTCATCTTAGCATAAGTTATTTACGGCAGCAATGGTTGCCGCAGATCTTCCTGTTCAAAATCCCACTAGTTTCTTGATCCCTGATCAAAACAGTACCAAAGGGGTCCTTTGTACTAACTCTGTAAAGAGTCTTTGTAGATACGGGCATTAGGAGAGTCATTCTTAATGCATGTGTACCATCTACACAGACTATTTACAGAGTTAGCTTAGCCGGCCGCGTAGCTACCAGTTCTAAAAAACGTTCAGCAATAAATGTTCTCTCGCGACTTGTGACCTTCTTCCTCTTATCGCCTTCCAAACCAACGTTATAATTGAAAACTACCAATACATGCACTGCCTTTGCTGATTTGAACTTCTCGCCCAATAAATTCTTTAGATTATTATGGAAGTATATCATACTTATGTTATTGTGATACATACTTATGCATGTCAATAGTACTCTCAGTCAATGATATGCACCCTTAAATGACGATAAGCATCTCAACGTCATAAAGAAATAAAAACCATGCTGATTGTAGACCTAATTATGATTCTAGCGACCATTAAAGTATTCCCGAACGTGGTCAAAGTGGAATTTGGCGTTTTTTGCGCAAATGTCTATAACTTTGCAATGCAAGCTTTGTTTAACATGAAATTTTTCACCATACACGGACAAGATACCATAGGTTATGAATATATAAACATAATTCTCGAATTATTTTCCAAAATCAAGTTACGCGATATTGAACTTCAATAACGCTTTTATTGGTCCACCCTGTATAACTGGTTCAGTGTTCATTATACTAGCTTTAATATGACGTGAGGTACACTGTTAGAACGTTGGGCAAATAATTTACCCAACGTTGGTTCAACTATGAACAACCCAACTTCTGGGTAAAT
>JXSR01S014770.1:25754-40854 GCA_000969725.1 Ophiothrix spiculata | reverse complement strand
TCATTTGTCTCCTGTTAGCCTGTCTCTTACCTGGTAAATCCTTTTTATCAGACCATTTGGTACGTCGGGAGGTATCAGGTGATGTACTACTGAAAGTATTACCTATTGGCGATGAAGCTGCAATTGGTGATGGAAATATCTCTTCGCTTCCAAGTGGTGATAAGGTACTAAAACTGTTGGATAAAAGGGTGGAACGAGAGCTGAATAATGAGCTCGCAAAATTTGGCAGCCCACAATTACAACATACCCATGTAACGTCACTATCCTGTAGTGCTGCATAAATCTTGGTGTTCATGCTCATGCAATCTGCATGAAACCATTTGTCACATGAATGTCCCGCTACTTTAACTCACTATATTAAGAAAAAAATTACAATTTGTGGTTTTGTCTTGATAAGTATGTTCTTTATTGATAAAAAGATTATAAGAACCTTGATAAGGCTAATGAAACTTGATTATTAGTTTCCCGTCACCCGCCCTCATAACCTTTTCAATTTGACCAAAACTTTCATTATTTTCATTAAAAAGTCAATTATCTGAAATTGAAATGGAAATAATCAAAATTGAAACTCTCAAAATGTCTGACATCCCCTGCTGATCATAATGAGCAGTATTTCTTAAGGTAGAGGATGTGAGCAGTATTTCTTAAGGTAGAGGATGTGGTAAATAATGAAAATTAAAGGATTAAAGTTTTGACAATAATGAATTTTTCCAAAATACTGAATAATGAAATCATGACCTCATATTTTTTGGAAACTAATAATCAAGTTTCATTAGCCTAAACAAAGATTAACTTGATGTTGTTATTCTTCCTGATGTTTGATGCAAACCCCCTGAAAACCCTATGTCCCTATGGTTACGCTTAAAAATACAAGAGTTATTATTTATGTGATAGTAAAATTTATCTTTTTGGAAGTCTCTTGATCACTAAGTATTTACTAATTGAACATATCCTATCTGTCAAATAATGCCATAATGAATCAAATAAATCCTTAAATTTTACCATTTTTGTTCAAAAAAAAAAATTTGTCCCTAGATTTGAGCCATTTTCATAACAAACATTTTGAAGGGCAGTCTATAAAATTGGAAACACTGAATCCAAAAATTGACGTGGTCAATAAGTACCTGCATGATTTGGCTACTTGGCACATGTCATTTATCTCAGGTATCTGTAACGAATATCCATCAAAATACAGACTTTTTCAAAAATGAGGGAGAGTACCTTTATTCAATGTCATTTACGTAACGCTGTATAACATGATAAATAAAGGAAAGTGATGTCTGTTTTGATTGGCAGTGCAAACTGAATTGTGACTTCTACCCTACTATATAAACAATCACGCTAGGCATCGCCCTCGGGAGAGGTTATACTGGTCTAAATGTTTGAACCATCATTTCCGTAACAGTCATTACGGAAATGATGGTTCATAACGGAAATGATTTCTTGACACCTTCACCTGTTCATAATGGCAATAAAATCTGAGTCATAATCAATCTGGTTTTCTCCATTTGAAAAAACCTCCCTCAATGGTTCTTCATATTTAGATATTGAGGATACATAGTTGAATTTACTCAGCTTGACATTTACTCTCTAGTTGTCATTTCCGTAACAAATAGTGTTACGGAAATGACTTTTTATGGTTTTCCCTATGCTACAACACTGAAAATTGGATGTCGCATAAAATCATTCAAGACCTCTAAAGATCGCACCTAATGCTCATTCTAGTATTTGTACCCCGGATTTGTGCACTATTGTAAACACATTTCAAGAAAGAAAATTGTGATTTGAAAAACTTTTTTTCTCATTTTTTTAAAAGCCAAAAGTAATAATAATAATAATAAAACAAATTTATATAGCACAGAATGCAAAAACTTTGATGCGCTTTACACAATCAAAAAACTTAACTACAGCAACACATATCATATACTTAAACTAAAACTAAGGCCTAAAAAAAATATTGTTTGATTGGCGTAACCCGACCTACCCTAATTTTACCACCGACCCTAGATATTTTTTATTTTTTTGAGCATGGTAAAACACCTCCAAATCCCAAATTTGATTGGAATCGATTCATGGGAGCCCAAGATATGGCTTTCAGGACATTCAAAATGACAAATAAAAGATGTGTTACAGAAAAAGTGAAGATGTTTTTGTATATGTGCAATATATTTTGTGTTCTTGTATGTGAAACATAGACTTAGAAAATAAAATTAAAAAAAAAAAAATCCGACCTACCTACCCTATTTTTTTTTCTATGTTACGCCAATCAAACAATTAATTTTTTTTGGCCTAAGTTAAAAATAACAAGATGACTCCTTAGATAATAAATTACTAAGTACACAAGAAGGAACTACAGTTAACAAGTTATAAAATACACAATAGGCGAGAATTGCACTACACGATGTGACCGGCACAAATTTGACACAGAGGAGAGGTTACCAGCACATCACTCTGATCAATAACAAAATTATATCAAATTCATTTCAGAACAAGATGGATGAAAAGATAAAACGGCGCATAGTAAAGCTGATATTCCGAAGCATTTTAACACAATATATAAGATGAAATTTCATCTCAAGACCGAGGGGAGAGGTTACTAGCACATCACCCTCAGTCAGTAAAATTAAAAATATATATCACAGCAATCACGGCAGATGAATAATGTGGAAGCACAAAAATATTGCACAAGAAGGTCAATTTATCCTGGGGACTAAGGGGAGAGGTTACCAGCACTTCACCCTTAGTCAAAACATACATACTGGGTAAAAACAATTATAATTGCAGAATTGGTAAAAATCACAGAATTGCAGATATGGTAAAAATCACAGAATCACAGACACTTAGCGAAGAACCACCCGTCAATGCTGAGAAGTGCTTTGTTCTTAAAGCAATACTTTAAAGTGTTAAAAATGAACACCCATGACTTTTTATTTTTTAGGCTTAGGCCAAATAAAAAAACAAGTTTGTTTCTGGTAACATGCTTGAAAAGTACAATGCGATACGCGGCTTTTTATTTTTTATTTTTTACTTTTCAAAATGCAATGCGATATGCTATTTATGTTTTTTCTAACACATTAAAACAATGTTCTTGGTTTCTTATATTATTTATTAATATCATTAATAACCTTAACAGCTTTGTATATAACTGTAGCCGCCCTTGGTTTCTTTTCATGTTAAATAATACAACATGCGTTGTTTTGTTGCATCTTTACTTACTAACATTCAGTTTAGTTTTACAATTGCTCAGAGTTGAGACATGTATGTTATCATGGTTATACCCAGGGCTTCGAAATCCGCGGTAACGCGGCCGCACTGTTCCCAGAAAAAAAATCGGTATTTAGAAAAAATAATAATGTATAATCAAATAATAACAAAAAGTTCTGACGATGGATGTTTTTGGGTTTTTTTTGCTAATATTGAATGATAAATATCAATAAATGAGCCAAATTTTGTGGTGGATGTCAAATTACTGTCAAAACACGCAATTTTTTAGAGCGATTCATGCATTTTTTCAAAATTTCACAGAAAATTCTCATCAGCACTATAAAAGTTCCCAGAAAGGTTCATTTTTTTCTATACCCTAGTTATACCACTCAACTGATGAGGTAACAGGTTTAAGATGGCCTGATGGCTCAAGTATCTCGAGCAAGATCAAATGTAGATGGAGATTGTGGTATGTAAATTAATATTCAACAACATTAAAAAGTATGCAAGTCTCCATTTTTTGCAGATTTTTTTTTTATTCATCAAAAGTAAAGATAAAAAAAAAATGTGGGAAATATCCCACCGAGACTACCTACATGAGGTGGTCCCTGAACCGATCTCGGATGTAGGTCTGAGCCCACTTAAAACGCGTTCTCACTGGGTAAGGAAGTGGGCTCGATGTAGCATTCAGTACCACTACCGGGTACCAAACATCACAGTGAGAACGCGCCCTAAGACCCACTTGTATCCACATTAAGTGTTTCTGTTGTAGTATGGTATCATTCAAAAGATTCAAAAGATTCAAAATTTATTTCAATAACACATTCAAAACAACTTAGAATAAACAAACAGTATATTAAAAACACAACAAAAGAATGGTATTGAGGAGATGGCAAAAGGCCAGTAAGGCCCGAAGGGCCATCCCCTAAGTAGGGCCTAAGTTACTCACGATAAAAGAGTATGGCCTAAAAAATACAAAACACACATTCATAACACAAGACATGCCCAAAACAACAAAAAATTGTCATACGTTATATCAGCAAATTTTAAATGTAATCTTCTAAAAGGTTTGTTTTAAACATGTTCCTAAATTCTTTGACAGATTTAGCTTGTTTTACATTTTTATCAATAGAGTTCCATAAGCCAGGACCAGATGTCCGAACCGAACGATCAGAAAACATTTTCCTCGCATTGTGAATGCTATAATTTTGGGCATTTCTTGTAGTATAATTGTGATACTGGTTATGTTTACGGAAATAATTATTAAATACACATGGTAATAAACCCGCATGATGTTTATACATAAACACTCCTAGTTCTAAATTGAATGTATCATACACGTTTAAAATTTTGTGTTTTTTGAACAACGGATTAGCATGGCATCTATAATGCTCAAATGATATTGTTCTCAATGCCCACTTTTGTAATCTATGAATTTTACTCAAGTATGTTTTGTAAGTATTTCCCCAAGCTAGAATGCCATAATTAATATAAGGTAAAACAAGTGAACAATATAAAGAATGCAATATATGTTCAGGCACATAGTGCTTTAATTTTGTTAACATTCCAACATTTCTTGAAATTGTTTTTGATATTGCATCGATGTGATTTTTCCACGTCAGCTTGTCATCGATGATAACACCTAAGAATTTGGTATAGTTGACTCTGTCCAAAGAAACATTATCCAATATAACATTAATTTTTTGCTTATTTAAATGATTTATGTCACTATTGTATATCGTAACTTCTGCTGAGTTATAAAAATTGTCTCCTTGAGTAAATGAGCTGGCATCTACATATTTGTTGGTAATATGTGATGTACCCAATATCATATAATTTGTTTTGCTGGCATTTACTGACAACTTGTTTGCTTTAAACCAGTTGCTTATTTCACGGAGTTCCTTATTAATACAATCTATTTTAGACGAAATATCTGGATGTGAATACAGTAGAGTTGTATCATCTGCAAATAAAATCATTTCAAACCAAGATGTATAATCATATATATTTTGTTTTTGTATTATTGTGTATGGCGCTTTGTAACTTTCTGAAAAACACTTTTAAGCACCTCTTCATTTAAAAAACATCTCCTCTGAAATTTACATACTAAAAATGGGTGGTCCCAAAGCCCCACCCCCATGGAATCTAACCCGGGACCTCTCGTATCCCGATCCAACATTCACTGATGCAAGCCAACAGGTATACGCTGGCAGCATTTTCTTGATTTTAGCTAATTCCAGTCTGTGATGTATTTAGACTTGGGCAATTTTCTTGATTTTGTGGAATGGGATTTTGTGAGGTTCGGTGGTGTTAGGGTTAACATTACATTTGATTTGATTGGAAGGCGCTAGAAGAATTATTTTCATCTTGGTTTGTTTAGAATTTCATTAGCAGTTTTTGCAAGATACACAATTTTTTAAAAAACTTCCGATACAAATACATAGAAAATATGTACTGTCTTTAAAATTTTTCCAATAAACTAGACATCTCTTGAAATTAATTTAAAAATCGAACTCTCGTGTTTTATTTTGTTTTTAAATTTATTAGCGATTATCATGGATAGTCATAGTGGTAAACCCTTATTCAAATCTGCAACGAAAGAAACTTAAATGTTTACATTGACCTCCTTACCAGCTAATCATGGGTTGCCCCATTAAAAAGCTTGAAGTTGATTCCATCACTGTTCAGAATTTCATTTCACGATGATAATTTTTAATTTATTGCAATTATCTTCATCTTACTTGACACAGATTTCCGAGACATACACAATGGAAGATTCAATAGATGACCTAGAAGTAAAAATTCCGTCATGGATAAGTGAAATGTTTCAAAACTCGTTCACAGGATCAAAATTAACACAACTCTATACAACTTTAATGGGACTCCATCAGCTCCAGCAAAAGAATGTGCTCTGTGATGCCAATATCAAGGTCGAGGACACCGTGTTTCATGCACATAAAGCTGTCCTGACCGCTGCCTCAAGGTTTTTCCGCACCATGTTCACGTCAGGATTCCAGGAAAGTCATGAGCCAGATGTTTCCATTACCGGTAAACCAGAAGCCTTCAAGGTATAGTTGTTATGGGATGGGGATGAGAGATGGGGGAAGGTTTGGCGGGGGAAAGTGACGAGTAGCTATGTACCCACATGCGTTGCCATCTCAAAAGAACCCTCAATTTTAAAAATCCAAATCCATTCTTGAGGCGATGAAAAAGGAAAACCCTGTTTTATGAGTGGCCAGCCTTTAAGTAGGGTTGGTCGATCGGGTGAATTTTTTCTTTTTAAATTTTTTTCTGGATAAAATTGGCTTAAAATAACACAAAAATCTAGAATAATTTGGAGAAACAATGAAAAAGTTTTAAACAAAATTAAAAAAAAAAATCTAAGATTGTTACACTTACGACAAAAACTGATGATTTTACATGATTTCGTAAAAACTAAAAAAAGAAAAAAAAATCTTCCAAAATGCAAATTTTGGGTTAGTCGTGCCCGTAAAATAGGGTTTCCTTTTTCACTGCCTAATGGTGTAAGACACAAAACGACATTGAAACATTTGGATATTTTTTTGTGGTAAGACACAAAAGATATCCAAATGGTTTGACCTTGAAGATTTTTAACATTATTCAAAAGTGGAGGGGAAGAGGGCACTGCAAATCAGCTGAATTTCTGGGTGTGATATATGGTAATATGTCAGTACACATTGAAAATTTCACCTTTGACCCCAGAGAAAATTCAGACCAAGAGTTCAGTCATAATGGACACATGATTTAGGAGAATAATGTCTGTTTGAAGATGGAATAAAGAGGCGGTGGAGGAGACAATGAACGACCACATGAATTTTTCTTATTTAAAAATGTTGAAATTTATCTAAAGTTTTAAAAAATAATTTTATACTTTTTATCCAGTGTAAAATAATATATAAATTCCAAAACCATTTAGGGTTGAGTCATCAACCCCAGAATTTTAAAAAGATTTTGTTGCTTTTTTGAAAAATTAACAGATTGTTTAAAATCAAGATGCGAGTGACGCCATATATATGTGCGATGTATGTTTTTCTACGCTGAGTGATCGTACACCCGGAAAATATGCATAGGCGGCTTTATGGCTGAACGGATTGTACCATGTTGTGCTGCGGAAGTTCTTTTAGTGCAACTTCACCTTTATCGTTTACTAATTAGAAACTGATACAATATTATTTATATTAATTAGGTCGGCATATGCTGCCTTGGAGAAAGCTCTCGTCCTTCATTATCTGAAAAATGCCAAATCAGTTTTTATGTTGGACATTTTCTTGAAAATACAAATTTGAGAAATCGCATGTTTATGGAAAAAAAAATGTGCAATTGGACTAAAAAGAAGATATGTTACTCTTGGAGCTAACTTGACTCATCTTAAATTTATTGCTACAAATCTTCTTTCAGATCATACTTGAATTCATCTATACCTGCGAGTTGACTCTCTCTTTAGAAACCGTCTTCGCCGTGCTAGAAATGTCGCACTATTTGCAGCTGGACTTGGTAATGAAAAAATGTGAACAATTTTTAATCAACAAGTTGAACGATGATGTTGAGTTTGATGCCAAAGCAGTCATAACCAGTCTGACTACTGCAAAAGTGTATGGATTAGAACTGCTGATCCAAGCTTCGAAACGGTGCATTGCCCAAAATTTTGATCCTACTCAAAACTTTTTGGAGCTAATGACGGTGGAGTTGCTGGAGGAGATACTCAGCAGAAAGGATTTGAAAGATGAAAAGCAGGTAGGTACCTTCGGGGGAAGGGGGGGGGGAGTCTCTCAAAACCATGAATGTAGGGACAAATTAATAGACCTATACATTATAAAGTAAAAAAATGGATTTGATTGTCATGGATGTTATCATAATTACTGTCATGTTGGAATGGTGGCCGACTTGCCCAAGTTTGGGAGCAGTGGCGGCACCAGCATCTCAATTCTGGGGAGGCAAGACAAATTTCTGGGGGGCAAAAAATTTGAAAAAAATAACGCGCGCATGCGCACAAAATTTATGGGACAAAAAATGTAACGTGCGTGAAGCGTGCACAAATTTTCAGACAAATTTGTTTATTTTGGCTAAAAACACCTATTTTTGGCTAAAATAATGATATTTAATTGTGAAATACGCTAAGCACGCAAAATTTGTACTTTTTATGTCAACATGATCAATAAAAAGGGGTTATTCCATAATTGAGATAAATTTTGCACCTAAAAGCTTCTGATTTTTTTTTCTGGGGGGGCAAGAAAATATCTTGGGGAGGGGGAGGGGTTGATCGTTATTTTAAAATAGTGTACTAATCTAATGATGGATATTCATACGTAGCGTTAAAAGCTAGAATGTTCATATTTTTAAACTTCTACACTACTCGTTTTTGGTACTGACCGGAGTACTTTCGCCAGATCCACGGGCGTTGTCAGCGGATAATGTTGCTCTGACTCAATTTCTTGTTGACAATCTCATGTGACGTCAGAGATGTAGATGACAAAGAAGTGTTTCTCTTTGGCCCCCTGGTCTCCTCGGTGGCAAGTAAGTTGTCCCAGACTGGATCCAATGCCAGTTCTGGATTAGTGTACAGTACTAATCTTTTTTATTTTTTGTATTCATACAGGTATACAGCACTACCTTAGCATGGTTGCAGCATGACTGGGATGAACGCAAACAGTTCGCACCCACTCTGTTACGCAAGGTACGATTAGGCGTCGTTCCATTTGGCCATCTGTCTAAGACTTTCCTAGTGTATCCTGAGCTCTATGCCATCAAGGAGTGCAAAGAATTGATCCACACGACGCTGGACATGATTGATGCTCACAAAGCAGAAGATGCACCGCTCTATTTCACAGAACCAACTTTGTTTGCCAAGAGGACTGTGGTTGATGTAAGTAGTATGTGTTAGTTCACCATTTCTTCTCTCACTTTGAACCAGTGACTGCAGGGTTAGATTCCCGGTCTTGGTGCTGGGGCCTATATGTACTTTTGGTTTACATTCTGTACTTGCTTTTGTAGGGTTTTCTCCGCTCACTCCAGTCTTTTTCCTGTTCTATAACTTATTAGTTGAGTGAGAATTGCGAGAATTTTGGCTGCCATCTTGGATATCTTGCTTGAGGCCACTTGTTTGGGGGAACTAATCAAAATTCAAATGTTTTATGGTTATATAAGGAACCTAAAACATGTGGGTTGGTTGACTCAGGGATTGGTGCTGAAGAAGTTGTCCAGACTCCCCACTGCAAATGTGAGACTTAAATTGCATGAAAAAATCATTTTCTCACATATTTAAAAATAAAACCTGATATGCACCAATTTTCCAAGCTCCTGTGCCAATGGTGTGCTGTATGGGGCCATAACACTGCCCAAGTACAGTACATGGAAGCAGAAGCATAGACTGAAGAAAGGTGGTTGAGACAATATACAAATCAAAAGGGCTTTTATCCTGTGGTCAGAAGGTGCTATGCCATGCCATTATTAATATTGTAAATATTGTTGTCTCAGTTAGACCTCCAGCTCATGACAAATTACTCCCCTTAAAAATAAGATGTGTCCATGATGACTGTGGCTCTCCCTCTGTCTGCCCCAAAAACCGTGTTCTTTCTGTAATTCTTTGACTGCATTACATTCTTCCTTGCTAAGATTGGACTTGGGAATTTGAGCAGTTTTGTTAGTCCCTACAATTTCAGAACGAAGTTGTGCTGCTTCGCCGGCCAGCACGCTTTCTCACAAGCCACAATACACTCATTAACAATGCTAGAATGGTTGACATTATCGGGCGATACGGCAAAATTTAGACCCCAACTTAAAGCTTTCTCTTGTGCACTTGTTACATTATAACGTTTGGTTACGTCATATAGACCAATTACAGGTGTTGCCAGCTTCTAGAAACACCTCAGACCAGAGTGACCAAGGCTCCTGAAAGGAGTTAAAAATTTTCTGAGTGAGTACCATTTGGATTCGTATTCTGAGAACAAATTAAAAGTAATTATATGCATTGCATATCCGCATTTTAATTATTTGACCTATGACCTTTGGGGTAAAGGGTACCATAAATATTTTCAGTATATTTTTATCAATATATCTATGCAAGTACCATAAATGTAGTACCTTCCTATGGCTGGATACTGATTTTTTATTATTTTTAAAAAAATAATTTGACCTTTGACCTGTGAACTTTGACCTTTGGGGTCAAGGGTACCAAAAATCTATTTTTATCTTTATCAATCTATCTATGAAAGAACTATAATGCCAGCACCTTCTATGGTCACTGTCAGATACTGATTTGTGATCATTTTTTAGTAATTTGACCTTTCTTGACCCCAATGACCCCCTGGATGACTTTGTATGGTGAAAATTTCATGTCAAACAAAGCTTGCATTGCGAAGTTATTGCCATTTGTGCAAAAAGAGTCAAAATCAGGTTTGTCCATGGGGCAAGTTTACACAATGAGCGTTGGTTATAATATCTGCCTTAATTAGCTGACTGGTTTTATGTTACTGCTTAGATTAAAGAATGTAATGAAGGATCTTACGTCGAGAGTTCATCTTAGGATGAGTTCTGCATTTACAGCAGGCAATGTTTGCTGCAAATCTCCCTGTTCAATATCCCGCTATTTTCTTTATCATTGTACAATACCAAAGGAGTGAAACTTTGTTCTAACTCTGTAAATAGTCTTTGTAGATATGTGCATTAGGAAAGTCATTCCAAAAGCACGTGCACCATCTACACAGCCTATTTGCAGAGTTAGCTTAGCCAGCCGCGTAGCTACCAGTTCTAAAAAATGGTCAGCAATAAATGTTCTCTTGCGACTTGTGAACTTTTTACTCTTACCGCATTACAAACCAACATTATAAATGAAAACGACCAAATACATGCACTGCCTTTGCCGATTTTAACTTTGCGCCAATTAATTTTTTTAGATTATTGTGGAAGTACACCATATTTATGTTATTGTGATACATGCATGCATGTCAATAGCACTCTCAGTCAATGATATGTACCTTTAATACGATGATGATAAGCATCAACGTCATAAAGAAATAAAAAACACACTGATTGTAGACCTAATTATGATTCTAGTGAACATTAAAATATTCACGGCCGTGGACAAAGTGGAATTTGGCGTTTTTTGCGCAAATGTCAATAACTTTGCAATGTAAGCTTTGTTTGACTTGAAATTTTTACCATACACGGACAAGATACCATAGTTTATGAATATATAAACATTATTCTCAACTTATTTTTCAATTTCAAGTTACGTGACAATGAACTTCAATAACGCTTTTATTGGTCCACCCTGTACATGTGGAATTAAATTCGGGGTCCCAAATTTAATTCAACAAATGACCATAACAGAAAAAGTAAGCATCTTTGAGCCAAATCGTTTTGAGGGTATTCATATCTACCAAAAACTAACCCAATAAGCCCCCCCAAAAAATCAAAAGTCATGGATGACAGTGGGCGTTTCATTTTTAACACCTTAGGGTATTGCTTTAAGTACTGGTAGTTTAGACAGACTATAGAATAACAGTTAAAATATCAGGTACATAAACTGTGTGAAGTTCAAATTTGGATATATAGTTTTAATAATTCAAATTTAGGCAATTGGAACTAATGAATTTGCAATATATGTCCCAATGTCTGGTTATCAAAAAATCATGATATTGTGTGTATTATTCATACAAAACTTTTCCCATAGAGAGGGTTTGTCCAAGTAAAATAATATGTTTGTTTCTGGTAACCCTTCAGTCCAAAAAGTACAACTCAAAAATGAAAGTTTCATCACTTTTCTAAAAAGTTAGCAATCTTGGTTGCTCTGAAAATGTTGTTTTAATATCTCTAAATTATGTTGAAAATTCACATCAAACGTACTTTGTTTGCAAAACAAAATTTTGATTATATAAAATAGTTTCCCTTCTCCACAATTTTACTATTATTTTGACGTTTTTTTGTGTAGTAATGTGGTGTTTGGATCCCAAGATTTTGGAGCATGGTGCTACCTTTGATTTGTTTCCCAACTTCCTTTACTAAATTTTCAAAACATGTTACCGCAAACAAATAATTTATTGCAGGGACTTCCATTTGAAGCATAGATTTAAAGGGGAGATACAAGGCATGCCGCCATTTTTATTCCGGCATGGAGACAAAATTGGGGGTTTTCGGGTTTTTGCCGATGAAGCATCGCACCTTGTCATAATGCATGCATATTGAAACACGCACACACGCTTTGCGTTCAGGTTGGCGTATCATTTGCGTAAAGTGTTATTTGCGCAGATTGTCTCTACGCGTAGTTGATTTTGCCGGGAACCGAGTTGACCCGAATACCCCCAATTTGAGCTCCATGGCTGATGACGCCATTACACGGGCTGGTATACAAAGCCTGGTATCTCCCCTTTAAATCTATGGTTTGAAGGGAGTGAGCTCTATTGAGCCACTCTTCTCCCCTCAAATGATTTTTGGGAGCTCAATTAATAGAGCGCCTTGTGTGGTGGTATTTACTTGTAAATTTCAAGATAGCTCCCCTATATTGCTCCCCTAAATAAGTTGAGGAGAGCTTTTGATAGAGCCCCTGCAAATTTCTAATGGAAGTCCCTGTTATTTACATACTTGGCCTTGATGTGCGATGTGCTTTGATCAATATTTTGGAAAGAGTTAAAATTCATAAGATGAATGAAAATTTGGAATTGTAATCTTTTTTGCTCCTCAAAAATCACATTTATTTTGCTCACTGACCAGGCAATACTTGGCATTGGTATGGAATGTGGCTACTATTATGATAGCGACACACACAGATGGATAACGCTGACCAAGTTTCCTCCGCTGCCAGAGAAAGACGGCAATACCAGCTTTGGTGATAGCTGTGTAAGCACCAATGGTCATCTGTATGTCAGCCGTGGCACACCGCAGATACCAAGGAAACTTAAACATCCACGTTTTTTAAGGTTGGTTTGCTATTATACTGTATAAGTGGTATTTTTCGTGCTACATTTTTTTTCTGCACAAAATGAAAAAAGCGTGAAAATAAATGCACCGCAAAAATTATTTTGTATTTTTTGCAAAGGGAATTCAATACTAGCCCAATGTTCACGTGCGCGAAATTAAAAATGTGCAAAATGGTCCACTATTACTGAGCGCAAAAATATTGGCGTTTACACTAAATTACAGTATTAGTTGTTGGTTACTTAGGGGAAAATAATGTTTTGTACAGGTTGTTTTTGTCTAATATAATTTTGTCCAAAACTGTTTTGTCCAATTTTAATTTATCCATGTACAATTTGTCCTCACTCTATTTTGTCATAGTATGTTTATTTAGCCCCATGTATATTTTTTCTTTATCCTAGTTTGTCCAATTATATTTCGTCAAAAGTTGTGAATACCATTAAATATTCTGTACTGTAACTATTTTGTCCCAACTATAATACTTCTTCCAAAGATATTTTGTCCATTATATATCCGTCCTCAGAAAATAGCTAAAGATCAGAAGGACTTAAAGTTCTCATTTAAAGAGGAACAACAGGGAAGGAGTGATGCTAGAGTCGCACAACTAAAGGGTTACCTCAAGTCGAGAGGTTACCCAAATGGTACTGTTGAACGACAAATTTCCAAAGCACTTGCCATTCCTCGCACTGAAGCACTCAACCCTACCACCATAGATATTAGTGCTAAACAAGATAGAGTCCTTTTGGTAGTAACTTACCATCCAAGCCTACCAAAACTCACTCAAATCATTCACAAATATCTGTCAATCCTTCATTCCTCAGAAACTTGCAAAAAAGCTATCCCCAACCCACCAATGGTAGCTTATTGGAGAAGCGCTAACATCAAAGACATGGTTGTTCGTTCATCTCTCCCACCCTTGCAACCAGCCTAAAGAGGATCTTTCTGTTGTAACAAAGCTGGTTGCCAATCTTGCAATCACACACTCCACCCACATCCGATTTGTCACAAAACTGAAAATGCCATATTCACTAGTTCATCGTTGGGTGATACATACACAATTCAGAAACATCTCAACTGTCAAACTGAAAATGTTGTGTACCTCATCACCTGTACAGAATGTGGCAAACAATATGTTGGTGAAACAGGTCGTTCCTTGGAGTGCAGAATAAAGGAGCATTGTTCTGATGCCAGGTATAATAGGAATACTACTGTGGCTAGGCACTTTAATCTCCCAAACCATGGTGCCCACAACATTTCCATTACCTGCATCGACAAACCGCCAAAAAATGACACTCTTATGCGAAAAAATCTGTGAAAAAGAGTGGATTCACAAGCTAAACACAAACCATCTCACGGTATCAATATGAAAGATTAATGAATGAAATGCATCTCCCTCTTCACTTTGTGGCTATCGCATTGATTATGCAGTCAAGTTAGCTCAATCGGTAAGGCGGTCGCTTGCGGTGCAGAAGGTCCCCGAGTTCGAACCCCGCCGGTGCCAAAAGTTGAGTGTGCTTGAAATTCCCTTGGACAAGGAACTAACTGCTAATTGTCTTGTGGAAACCCGTACGAAATTCGGGGAGCTGACCCGGGCAGCGATGGTGCATATGTGGGCTGATCAAGGTTCAGCGCCCCTAGAGGTTGTCGCAGAACCTGAAATGATGCTTGGTGTGGAATGGAGCTTACTTGGGCCGCAGTGGTCAGCGAACACCTGTAAAGTGTGCAGAGATTTTAAAGAATTTTAATACTTAGAGAATTCCTGGATGGTTTAATATTATAAATAGATTGCATCGACACCTTAGAAATATAGAAACATAATTGCCTATACACTTGTAAGTACTTTCATCCCAAAGATTTAGAAACATAGGCCTATACAATTCTAATCAATTTAACAAAAATTAGCAACCTATATAAAATGTAATAAAAGTAAATTAAACTGTCTCATAATTTTGTAAAAAGATTT
>JXSR01S014770.1:8992-25092 GCA_000969725.1 Ophiothrix spiculata | reverse complement strand
TACAGAAGGCTTTTGATAGTGTAAATCATCATATCTTGTGTAAAAAGCTAACTGCTCTTGGTTTAAAATCCATTAAATGGTTTGAGTCTTATTTGACTTGTAGAACACAGATTGTTAATGTTAATGGTTCCAACTCAGACTCTATGAAATTGTCTTGTGGTGTCCCCCAGGGAAGCATCTTGGGACCCATATTATTTTTTTGTTATGTCAATGATATGCCTAATTGTGTTGATTGTATGCTTCTTCAATATGCAGATGATAGCGCCTTAATTGTTTCGGACAAGGATCCAATCAAAATTGGTCATCAGCTAAGCAGAAATCTTAGTAACTGCAACAAGTGGCTCATCGATAACAAGCTCTCCCTTCACATGGGAAAAACAGAGCTAATTCTTTTTGGCACAATCTGTAAATTGAAAAAATGGGAAGACTATGCCATACAGTGTGAAGGGCAAACAATCAAAGCTACAAATTCTGTAAAATAACTTGGTCTCACCATCGATCAGTGTTTGAATGGTGGAGAAATGGCTTGTGGTATTATCAAAAAGGTAAATTCTAGGCTGAAATTTTTATACGACAGGCTAGTATATAGGTTTCTGGATCTAAATACATGTACCAAGAAAACATTATGTTCGGCACTTATTTTTTGCTTGTTTGACTATTCGATATCATTTTGGTATGGTGGTATTCAGAAAAACATGATTAAAAGCCTTCAGATTGCCCAAAACAAATTGATCAGGTTTATTTTGAATGAGGATTCTAGATACCATATTGGAACTGATGATTTTAAATCACTGAATTTACTCAATATTTGCAATAGAGCCAAACAACTCAGATTAAATCATGTTTTTTATATTTTTAATGAAGTTGGACCAGAGTATAAGGACAAATTTTATCAAAATTTCGCACTTGCATCAATATAGCACCAGAAATAGTGTTCAAAATGTCCATGTTCCAAAATCGACCACAATTAATTCTGGTTCATTCTATTATACTGCAATTCATGATTGGTCCAGCTTACCTAGTGCAATAAAATCCATCTCCAGCAAACCATGTTTTAAGGGGTTTTCTCTAAGATGCAAATACTCCATTTATTTTCTTAAAAATTCAGTATTTGGTGGATTTATTTGTGCTGATAACGATTCTAAAATAAAATATACAGGTCACCGTGCTCCTTTTTGAGATACAGGCATTTAAAAAAGTACATATTTTCCCAAAAAACCACCCGATTAACCATACAAAGTATAGGGAAAACTCCAAAATGTCAATCATTATGTGCTTGTAAAATAGTAAATCCTCCATTTATTTTTTTAATTTCTACATATGTTAAAGCACTTTTTGCGCTCTTCAAAATACTGAAATAAAAAAATATGGTCACCGGTTAGTTTTCAAGAAAAACGACCAAAACTGGCATTTTTTGATAAAATTTGATTATTTTGATGGCACATCTGCGTCTGCATATTTCCCGCGTATATATTACGCAGCTAGGCGGCGCGTGATTAACCAAACGCGTTAGTAGAGCATGCGTTCAGTGTGCATTGAAATTTGAGCACGCAAAACGGATGCAAACATTTTTTTGATTTCTTACTATTTATGAAAAAAATCGTTATCCCGCAGTCGTAAGCATCTCAGAGAAAACCCCTTAAGAAAAGTGTCAAATCACATCTTTTAGATCAAATCCAATGTTAATATGTATTTTATGAGCATTTTAATTTTTTTTTTTGTATATCATTTGACTGTTGTGTTTTATGTCATTGTATAATATTGTTTAAAGGACCCCTTTGGAAATAAGCCTTTGGGCTTAAAGGGCAATCCTGGTATCTCCCCATCTTGTATATATTTTTGTTAATTAAAGTACTTTTAGATTTTTATATTTGTTACTTGTAAATGGAGATACCGAATAAAATCAAATCAAATCAAATCAATGTTCGAAGGCCTATATCTCGAAAGTAGAAAAAGCGCAAACCTGCAAATTTTGAACGGTCATAACTCAAAAACGAAATGTTGGATTTGTACGAAATTTGGAACATATACAGAAAAAGCAAAGGCAGAGGGCAGTATGAAGCCGTTTTGAAAAGGTTCCAAATTTGAATTATAAAGCAAAATTACCTCATGGTCAATTATTAGTTGCCATGGCAACGATATAAACAATCCGGCTTCATACTGCCCTGCGTATTAAAGTCATACACCTCCATACCAAACATGAACTTTATTGGACTTTACGTTCTTGAGTTACCACTGTTTAAGTGTTTATCCAATCAGAGGCCCTGTATGGTTACCATAGCAACCAGAACGAAATAATACATTGATTCTGAATCTTTGCGATATGGGCTGTATACAATATGGTATATAACGCTTTTTGGTAAAGTTTTGGAAAAAGTCTGAAAAGTGATCCCAAAGGTACGTGTTATTTTGGGTAGACCCCCCCCCCCTTAAAGATTTTAAAACTCTGGTAAAAATGTTTATCATATAAAAGGTGAAACAGCAAAATAGAAAAAGCAAAGGCAGAGGGCAGTATGAAGCCGTTTTGAAAAGGTTCCAAATTTGAATTATAAAGCAAAATTACCTGATTGGTCAATTATTAGTTGCCATGGCAACGATATAAACAATCCGGCTTTATACTGCCCTGCGTATTAAAGTCATACACCTCCATACCAAACATGAACTTTATTGGACTTTTCGTTCTTGAGTTACCACTGTTTAAGTGTTTATCCAATCAGAGGCCCTGTATGGTTACCATAGCAACCAGAAAAGTGATCCCAAAGGTACGTGTTATTTTGGGTAGACCCCCCCCCCCTTAAAGATTTTAAAACTCTGGTAAAAATGTTTATCATATAAAAGGAAATATAGAACTATTTTTTGGAACAGCAAAATTTGCAGTACCGCACTGCACATGTCCGTTTGCACTTCCGCGAAGCGGAAATGTCGGGTCCGCTTCGTATCTCCGCTAGCGGAGATGCAGAGTTTTCTGTGCATTCCCGCTATAAGTTTAAAAAGTACCCCCTACAGTTTTAGCGGTAATGCACAAATCTGTTTGTATTGCCGCTAAGCGGAAGTGCCGACTCCACTTAGTATTTCCCCTAGCGGAGATGCATACTTTTCTGTGCATTTCCTTCGGGGCTAGGTCTAGTTTTCATGCGGCCATCATTGTCAATGTCAATCAAACTTTCAAAAACATCCAATCGATATATCAGATACGGAGACGTGACATGTAGTTCTAAATATTAACATGATTAATCATGATTATATTGTGGTTGAGCTTCTATAGTTTCTCAAGAATAGATTCAGAAGTAGGCCTATATAAAATGGTCAAAATGTCAATTATTTGAAAAGTCGTTAATAGAAACAAGATATGAATTCAACCCGATGTGTCATGCTCAAAAAGTTAGGCATAGATGGGACTATTAATTACCACAAGTTTGAAGACAGTTTGAAAACAAAATCGCATTCTGTGAAAACCAATCCCAAGATAAAAAAAATCCGGGAATAGATAATTGAAGTTAGCGGGAATGCACACTCGACAATTTCTGGTGTTACGAAGCGGGCCAGGGTTAGTATTCCCGCGTGTCGAATGTAGCCTTGTTCCAAGGAATTGTTTTACCTGCTAGCGGAAATGCACATGATTGTTTGTAATACCGCTAGCGGAATTACGAAGCGGTGTTGACATTTCCGCGTGTTTGAATAAAAAGATCATGTGTCAAATATTAAACTATTTTCCATGATAATGTATGGGTAGCGGGAATGCACATAATTTCTTGCATTACCGCGAGCGGAATTACAAAGAGGAGCTATTTTCGCGATAGCTGGAGTGCACAATCATACTTTTGCACTTCCGCTAGCGGGAATGCGAAGCGGAGTTAACATGTCCGCTTGTTTAATGTTATAACGAAACTAGGCGGATTTGTTGTGCCTGTTTGCGGGAGTGCAAATATTTTATGGTAGTCCCGCTAGCGGAGATGCGAAGCGGAGCTGGCACTTAGCGGATGTCTAGCGGTAGTGCAAGGAATTATGTCAATTTTAATACCTGAAATATAATCAATTACTATTCTTGACATAATAACAGTAACACCATATTGATTGGTGATCAATATTCAAGAAAATAAATCCCAATTTAGGCCTAAATGCGCCCTAATCCAATCAATCATCTGTCATTGCAATTGACATTGCCACAAAGTATTGATCTGTCACCTTCTATACATTCTGAGGCCTACATGTATATTGGCTTTTATTTACAGTGTTGCCAAAGCCGCGATTTAGTAGCCTAATTTGGCTACTTTTGACTTCATACCGCTACTTGAAAAGCTCTACCGCGATTTCGCTATTTTTAGGCTACTTATTGTTTTATGACCGCGGAAATCAGCGTATTTTTCTAAAAGTCGGCTCCTTTTTGGAAAATATGCACTGAAAAGGCTCTTTCATCGATTTATTTCATTTTCACTTGATAGAATGCAATAAAATGAGTCAATGAATTCGAGCTAATCCGTCGTAATTGATCAATCAAGTGTAACAATTGAATTTTTTATGACATTTATCACCGCTAATCACCTGAAAATCGATGGCTGAAAAGATTATCCTACGCAATTGACCGGGAATTGACCACTCCAGATTTCGCGGTCTTTGATCTACCGCTACTTTGGCTGATTTTTTTTTGGCAACACTGTTTATTTAGCGTCAGGAATCATTTAAGATAAGTTCTGCATTTTACTATTTGTGGAAACATATTTTGATAATGTTGTTGTAGTTTTATTTGTTTATATTTCTTGTTAATATGTTCTTGTGAACCAGACAAAGGAAAGTATACTTTTCAAGCTTCCTATTCCGTTCTCCAAGATGCCCATTTCAAGAATATGTTAGTTCCAAAGACCCCCATTTTTAAAGAAAATCACTCAGATATGAGTTTTATACAGATTTTAACCTTAGCGATTTTTCAGCTCCAATGGTCGTATTTTCATGGGGAAAATGCAGTTCCTGAGACCTCAATTTGGGGGGAAAAAAATTAGTTCCCTAGACCCTATTTTTGACCAAAAATCGGTTTATCCTTCTGATCCTTTGTGTAAATCTGCACGAATTCTTTCTTTCGTGTAATTCTGTTATCCTGCACGAAATGTTCAAATCCTGTAATTCTGCACAAATTTTTTCAATTGTTTAATTCTATAATTCTGAACGATATCATTCCATATCTTGCAAACACAATTCATTACTTATAACGTTCTAATTTATCTTATAATTGTTTCTTCCAGTCGTAGTGCTAGTGCCACTGTGCCATTCTGTCAGTATCTTGCATTCATAATTAATTACTTGATTAATCTTATATTTATGTTTCTTTTTTTTCTCTTTTTCCAAGTCACAGTGTTCCTGTGCCAGTCAGTCTGTCAGTATTTCGCATTCACAATTTATTACTTCATAACATCCTTATTTATCTTATATTTATTTCTTCAAGCCATAGCGCCACTGTGCCAGTCAGTCTGTCAGTATCTTGCATTCATAATTCATAACTTAAAACAATCTGATTTATCTTATTTTTTTTTTTTTTTTTTTCAAGCCATAGTGCCGCTGTGCCAGTCAATCTGTCAGTATCTCGCATTTATAAATTATTACTTATAACATCTTGTTTTATCTTACATGTATATTTGCTTTTTCCTCAGGAGCAAATTGTTGAAGCTCAAAGATTTCCTCAATCAGCTTGTATATATTTTTTTCTCATGAAGGCACAATTTCCTCAATTTCTTCTGTTGCTTCCTGGGAGCGGTGCTCTCCGCTCCCGCACAATTTGACAGGATGTATATTTGTTTCGTCAAGCCACAATGCCACTATGCCAGTCAGTCTGTCAGTACCTCGCATTCACAATTCATTACTTTTACCAACCAGATTTATCTTCTTATATTTTTTTTCTTTTTTTAAGTCATAGTGCCGCCGCGCCAATCTGTCGGTATCTCGCATTATTATTAATAACTTATAACATCCTGATTTTTCTTAAATTTGTTTCTTCAAGCCATAGTGCCACTGTTCCAGTCAGTCTGTCAGTATCTTGCATTTACAATTATTCATAGCACCCTTATTTATCTTATAGTTATTTCTTCTTGTCATAGTACCACCGTCTGTCTGTATCTTGCATTCACAATTCATTTATATACCGTCTCAATTTAATTAATAGTTGTACATACTCTTTCATCAAGAAATAATGTCACTGTGCCAAGCAGTCTGCCAGTAGCGCATATTCACAACACATTACTTACAACACCTTGATTTATCTTATGTTTGTTTCTACAAACAATAGTGCCACTGTGCCAGTCAATCTATCAGTATCTCGCATTCACAATGCATTTACTTATACCATCCCAATTTAATTAATAGTTTTACATACTCTTTCATCAATACATAGTGCCACTGAACGTGCCAGGCAGTCTGTCAGTATCTCGCATTCACAATTTATTGTAACATAGTGCCACTGTGCAAGGCAGCCTGTCATGTATCTTGCAAATTACTTCCACCATCCTAATTTAATTAATAGCTATTCATATTAATGTTGTTCCACTGTGCCAGGCAGTCTGTCAGAATCTTGCATATACAATTCATACAATACCGTAAATCAAGTAAATGAATTGTGAATGCAAGATACTGACAGACTAACTAACACAGAGGCACTATGGCTTGAAAAAATAGAAAAAGAAAAACAAATAAGGATGTTATAAGTAATGAATTGTTAATGCAAGATACTGACAGACTGACTGCCACAGTGTCACTATGGTTTGAAAAAAGAGAGAAAGAAAAAACAAATACAAGATAAATAAGGATGTTATAATTAATGAATTGGGAATGCAAGATACTGACAGGCACAGAGGCACTGTGGTTTGAAAAAATAGAGAAAGAAAAACAAATATAAGATAAATTAAAGGATGTTATAAGTAATGAATTGTGAATGCAAGATACTGACAGATTGACTGACACAGCGGCACTATGGCTTGAAACAAAGAAAGAGACAAATAAAAGATAAATTAAAGGATGTTATAAGTAATGAATTGTGAATGCAAGATACTGACACGACTGACTGACACAGCGGCACTATGGCTTGAAACAATAAAAAAAGAAACAGAAATAAAAGATCAACTAAAAGATGAATTAAAAAATGTTATATAAGTAATGAATTGTGAATGCAAGATACTGACAGACTGACTGACACTATGGCTTGAAACAATAGAAAAAGAAAAACAAATATAAGATGAATTAAAGGATGTTATAAGTAATGAATTGTGAATGTAAGATACTGACAGACTGATTGACACAGTGGCACTATGGCTTGACACAATAGAAAAAGAAAAACAAATATAAGATGAATTAAAGGATGTTATAAGTAATGAATTGTGAATGTAAGATACTGACAGACTGATTGACACAGCGGCACTATATGGCTTGAAACAATAGAAAAAGAAAAACAAATAAAAGATAAATTAAAGGATGTTATAAGTAATGAATTGTGAATGCAAGATATTGACTGACACAGCGGCATTATGGCTTGAAACAATAGAAAAACAAAAACAAATATAAGACAAAATAAAAGATGTTATAAGTAATGAATTGTGAATGCAAGATACTGACAGACTGACTGACACAGCGACCCTATGGCTTGAAAAAATAGAAAAACAAATATAAGACAAATAAGGATGTTATGTTGTAATGAATTGGGAATGCAAAATACTAACAGACTGACTGACACAAGTGCACTAATATGGCTTGAAAAAATAAAAAAATATATAAAATTCGGACTTGTTTCTACATAATACATACATAAATAAAACTAAAGATTTTTTCTGATTGCAACGTGCAGTGGTAACAAAGAACTACACGATGGACAAATTTCGTGCAGTTTTTTCAAGAATGATTACACCATGGAAAAAATTTCTGCAGATTTACACGAAGGATATACCCAAAAAGGTTTATCAGTTCCGCAAGACCCTAAGTTGGATATTGAGCGTGGCATATACCTACCAAAACATTGTTTAGTACCCCCCCCCCCCCGGAAAAAACATTTTCCACACATATTTTAGAAAAGCTGTTGCACCAATTCAAACTACTGCACCAATTGTGTATCATACAGCTGCAGTGGGAAACTGTTCCCTCGCTGCTTAACCAATTTCTGGTCTTTTATTGAATTGACTTCTTCCAGGTTGGATATGGCAAACAACCGCTGGGTAGCATTAGAGCCAATGAATAAGAGGAGACAAAATACTCACCTGGTCGCTTCAAGTCGCATGATATACGCTATCGGCGGGGATATAGATTGTAATGGTCGTCATTTTCCTTGTGAAGTGTACGACATTGATTCCAACACATGGCAAAACTTGCCTTATTTGAACTTTGGTATTGGACCTGGCAAAGCAAGGATAGAATCATGCAAGATTTATCAAGACAAGTTGCTAGTATATGGGAGAAAAATAATGGAAAGAGAAGAGGGAAAAACTATAGAAGAACATTGCTTGAAAATGTACGATCCTGATGTCAACAGCGGAGTTTGGACAATCCTAAACATAAAAGATTACAGGTTTGAAAATGTACCCGGAAAGGTGAATGTAGGTAAGTATATACAGCTGGGAAGGGGGGTTAACTGATATTGGTGCCTGGGTAACCACCCGAGTTCCGCAGGTTCTGAAGGTGACCCTATGCGAGACCAAAAATTGGCAAAAATGGGTGAAATGATACCCCATCTGAGACCATATATCTACCATATCAGTTCAATTGGATACCCTATCCGGGACCATACCTGTTGAAATGAATACCCTATCTGAGACTGTAAGCAAATGTAACGACATTATTATTACAAGAAATGATAGGTAAAATGTAACTCTGCACCAATTAAACACTTGTAAGAAGTGTTTCTATGTATTTGAAGCACTTTTATTGGCAATTTAAGACACCATTGTCATTAATTCAACCATTCTTTCTTAGTTTGATACCCCATCAGAGACCTAAAAGCCAAATTTGATGCCCTATGTGAGACTTGCAGAGTACCAGGTCGATTTTGATACTCTATATTGCAAGTCCAGGTCTCACCTTTTTGGTAACGCGGGTGGTTACCCGACTAGAATACCCAGTTCCCCAATATACAGTTGAGTTATTTATGAATACAGGGTGTATCAAAATAATTAGTACTCAAAATAAATTAATCTTTAAAAATATTTCCCATTCTATTTTTATATTTAGGATTATTTTAATAGGTAGTACATTTCTTTTTCTTTAATCTGCAAAAAGAATGAGAGCATTTTATTATTTTGTTTCTAAGAATGGGAGGGTTACGTACCAGTTTTGAAAATGTGCGGCTTTTCGCCACAGATTTGATTTGTTGTCATTTGATTTCAATAAAGACAGAAATCAATAACTCAGTCTGCATGTGATTTTGTTGGTTCCTTAAAATATAATAAAATAGTGCCAAAAGCTAATTTGAAAAGTCCTGTTTGACTTCTCCTGACATGAAAAAAGAACCTATATACTTGCTGTTGGTCTTGATTAAGATAAAGATGCACCTTTATATATTTTTTCCACAAAACAGCTTCATGACAGTAAATGATTTGAAATAATGCCCAATCTATTAGGATAGTTATTTGTATTCATTTGGGAGCTTCTTGTGTGGTGCCTACTGCTCTATGTTCAGATGTGCCATTTAACGATTTCCTACAATCATTATATCACATACTTGGACGGTACTTGATTCATTTAAGAAAATTACCTAGATACCAAACAATTCCAGTGCTGTCTGTTTCATGTTACTTTGTGGCTTTGGTGATGTATAATTACGATCAAATGTCTTGGGCTGCTCAACATGACTGCACTGCCTATCCGAAGAGCCTGGCAGGGGTGTGCGTCCAACAAGTTCAAAGTAGGGGTCATTCAGTACATTTTTACATATCTCAAAATAGGGGGTCATTCAGTACAGAACCAGAATAAAAATTGGGTCATTCGGTACAAAACTTTTTGAAAAAGAGAGTCATTGGGTACATTTTTGCAAAAGGGGGTCATTGGGTACATTTATGCAAAAGGGGGGTCATTGGGTACATTTTGCAAAAAAGGGTCAACAAGTACAAAGAGGTTGAATAGAGCAGGGGTATTAACCATAATGGTCTGTAAAAGTTAAATGATTGACTTGATGAAAAAATGCACAGTTTCATCTGTTTGAAAACAAAATACCTGCATAAAATGCCAGTAATATTTTGGGTTAATGGCTATTAAAAATCAGGGAGTCATTGAGTACATAGCTTTGACATATAACCGGGGTCATTGGGTACATGATTTTCAAATAAAAAAGGGGGGTCAATTAGTACAGAAAAAAGGGGGTCATTGGGTAACAGCAACGTTGGGTAACAGGTAGCCAGTATCTTTCAAAAAAGGGGGTCATATTGTCCGCACATCCTGCGTAGTCAACATGGAAGTGCCCCCCCCCCCCCCGGGGGGACTGATCACGTGCTAAATACTCACTATTTGAATATCATGCCTTGACATGAGCTACTTAGGATCCGTGGCGAGTTTGTAATAAGACATATTCTCTTGAAAGTGCTGTAAAATCCTAATGCAGTAATCAATTTTTAAATTTCATTTTTTTTAAATGGAAGCTATTGAATTGGGCTTTTGAAGAAGTGAATAAAGTAATACTAATATGTCTAGATTTTGTGTAATAAAATCATGAAGTTGAGTACTAATCCTTTTGATACATACTGTGCATGGTACAATATTCCCGAATTTAAGTACAACAAACTTTTATTGTGAGAAAGCAGGGTATGATTTTAGATAATTTTTATAAAATAAGGGGATGATTTAAAAACAAAGTCGAGTCTAAACAATCTTAAAAGGGCATTGGACGAGTTCAACATCATCCCCATGTTTTTTCAAAACATTTCGAGAGATTTTTTGCATTATTTGTAATGTCAGTGGCAATAATTGAAAGTTGGAAACATACAAAGTATCATTGTCAAATTCAATCCCTTTATATCAAAATATTTGGATTATCTTTACTATAATACTAGATCTGAAATCTTAAAATTGGCTTTCTTAGTAATTCAAATGCAAAATTGAAATTTATCTGCAATCTATGATGTAAAAGCAATATTTACAAAACTTAAACCGCTTTCCTGACATTTAGCATCAATACATTATAAAAATTAGCCTCGTGCCCAAGATCAACATGGAGTACGTGTTTTACTTAAGATTTATCAAATTTGTTCACAATATATTATAGATGAATGTTATTATGGAACATATCAAGTATAAATCATCCACAGATAAAATTTGTTCTGGATGGTTGCTGTTGTGCAGAACAATAACAACCGTCCAGAACTGGGGGTTCTGGGTCAAAAGCTTTAAAGTGCTACTTAATAATTTGATAGCTTGTTCCATTAGCTTTAAAAGTTTCAGCATGTTTTTGTAATTAGGAATACTAAACTGACCACCGGGGGGGCACTCAACTTTGAAAGTGGTAGGTATGTCCGGCGCGAAGCGCCGAAATTGGGGGCAGGTGAACTGATTTTCTGTAAAAAATGGACCTTTGAAACCAATTTTTGGGGGTCTAGTGAACTGAAATTTTGGTCAAAAATAGCCTCCTGAACTGAAAATTTTCGCATTTCCTGAGCAATTTATGCAGTTAGAGCTAAAATGTTGCAGTTTTTCTAAAAAACGGGGTCAAAAGAACTGAATCACGCTGAAAAAGGGGATCTAGTGTGCGGCCTGGCGGCCTGAAAAAGGGGGTCTTGACCGCCGGACATATATATCCTGTCCACATATGTGAGTGCCCCCCCCCCCCCCCCCCCCGGGAACTGACCCAAGTCCATGGTTCCCTACTGAGGCCAAAGAAAGTATTATGTATGTTGTCATATATTATGATGATGAATATAATTGCCATTCAAAAATCAATACTGGGCATTGATCATCACTTCCTTTATGGGTAAGGGCGAAATCATACTCAACCTCCAAACAAAATTTTCGCTACCAAACATTTGGTCGGAACGTCAAAATGACGATTGACTCCAAACAAAACAACTTTAACACCGAGTTGAGACCAAATAAAATTTCGCCCTAGAATGCACATGTTAATGAATTGCCATATACATTAGATCAAATGTTTGCTACCCGTTCATACTTTAAATTTGATGGCAAATATTTGGTGACGTCACGTTTGTTTGGTAGGAAAAATTTTGTTTGGAGGCCGAGTATGATTTTGCCCTAAGGAGCGTGGATATTGGTCAGCGTTGCTTTCCTAGATATTCAATTGGATCTTTGCTTCTGAAAGTTATGGGAATTTTTTTAAACCCTTCAAAATATGTTTTCATTTAGCTTCAATTAGTTAAATACTTTCCTGTTTTGGTCATCAAATTTAACTCTACATGTATTAGACATTATCATTGGCTATGATTGACCAAAGATTGATATGAGTTATAATGAGTTTCTACTGTAGTACGTTATTTGCACGGTATGGTGATGTGTGACATGGCCTTTAACTATAAATTGTTTGTCTTAGTAAATCACTTAATACTATTTCTAAATCACTTAAATCTGCGCGATTCTAGTCTTAGATGTATGTATATCCCACAATTTAGTCTGTGAAATTGTGCATGCAATGTTCAGTGTCTGAAGCACAAAGATCTAGAATATAAACGTGTGGTATAATTATAATTCACAAGTCCCAGAATAGGCATCTTTAAAGCATGAGTACTCTATCATAAAAATCTTGCCCGTGGTTTTGACCTAGACAATCCTCAAAAACATTTTTTTTTAGTGGCAAAATTGCAATGCAAGCATTTCAATGTAAACAAAGGGTTGTCCAGTGTATAGGGCTCAAAGTTTTTATTAAGTAGTCCGAATAATAATGGCTTGGTTATCTGCCAGTGTGTCTGTATTAGTGGTGTATAACCTTATGCAAACTGACCATCAAGGCGTGCAGTATTGTATCTATTGGTAGAATTGCACTGTTCTTGAAAAAAAAAATATGAATGGAACATTGCAATGGGAAAATCTTGGTTATAAGACAATTCTGCACCAGACTCGGATTGACATAGTTCGTGCGACATGTTTTTGTGAGATCTTCGGATGAGTTTGTGTCTTATGACAAATATAAATATAAATTATTATTTGAAACTAATAGTATAGAATCATTTTTAGAGGTTCACTGACCATTTTTAGCATACCAAAGTTTCTCAGTGGATTTAGCAAGGGCAAGTGGTATTTAAAAAAATGAGCTCCTATAAACCTTACCAAAATGGCGGGAAAGTTGTAATTTTACACGTTTTTCAAAATGGCCGCCACCGCCATCTTGGAAAACTAATAAAGTTATATTTCTTGAATTTGATGGCCAAAAATGACAATTGAGGTGTCAATTCCCACTAATTTTGGTATGAGAAACACAATGGGAGGACAAAATTTATGATTTGGAGTCACCTTTACCTTAAAATCCAAAATGGCTGCCAAAATGGCTGCCAGAGTAGCATATTTCTTCTACTTCTACTTCTACGCTTATTCTCATCAAAGCCTTTTCAGCATCTAAATGAGCTCTCTGGTCCTAGAGAGATGATATACTTGAAATTGACAAAAATATCCTTTGAAATGCAAATTATCATAAATAATCAACAGTAAATGACATGTAGGGCTACAACAAGATCATTTGTCCTCTAATTATGGTCTTAACATGTTTAAAATTCAAAATGGTGCCTATACTGATATCCAAAATGGCCGCCAAATACGTTTTAATGCGCTAAAAATGGGTTAATGGACTTTAAATAGTGTCAATCACACTATATGTTCCAAATATTTGATAGCAAATGACTTTGAGTGTTACAACAGATATGTATGTGTTCAAATTAGGCTGTTAACAAGCTTAAAATTCAAAATGGCGCCTGTATTGAGATCCAAAATGGCAGCCCAAATATGTTTAATGCGCTAAAAATGGGTTAATGGACTTAAAACAGCATCAAACACACTACATGTTCAAAATTTTTGAAAGCAAATGATTTTGAGAGTTACTACAGATATATTTGTCCCCAAATTTGGCTGTTAACAAGCTTTAAATTCAAAATGATGCCTGTACTGAAATCCAAAATGGCCACCAAAATATGTTTTAATGCGCTAAAAATGGGTTAAAGGACTTTATAACAGCATCAAATATCCTATATGTTCAAAATATTTGATAGCAAATTAATTTGAGTGTTACAACAGATATGTTTGTCCCAAAATTGAGCTGTTTACAAGCTTAAAATTCAAAATGGCACCTGTAATGAGATCCAAAATGGCTGCCAAAATGTTTTAATGCGCTAAAATGGGTTAATGGACTATAAAACAACAGCAAACACACTTTATGTTCAAAATATTTGATAGCAAATGACTTTCAGAGTTACAACAGATATATTTGCCCCAAAATTAGGCTGTTAACAAGTTTTAAATTCAAAATAATGCCATACTGAAATCCAAAATGGCCGTTTGAAATTATGCTTGAATGCACTAAATGGGTTAACCGACTTTAAAGCAGCATCAAACATCCTATATGTTCAAAATATTTGATAGCAAATGACTTTGAGAGTTACAAGAGATATATTTGTCCCCAAATTAGGCTGTTTACAAGCTTAAAAGATCCAATATGGTCACCAAAATACGTTTTAAAGCTCTAAAAATGGGTAAAGGACATTAAAACAGTATCAAACACACTATATTTTTAATGGTTTAAACACACTATATTTTGGATTTTAAATATGTTAACAGCCTAATTTGGGGACAAATATATCCGTTGTAACTTTCAAAAACCATTTGCTATCAAATATTTTGAAAAATATAGGATGTTTCATACTGTTTCCTTTATCCCATATTTAGTGCATTAAAACGTATTTTGGCGGCCGTTTTGGATCTCAGTATAGGGGCCATTTGGAATTATCAGCCTGTATACAAATATATCCGTTGTAACTTTCAAAAACCATTTGCTATCAAATATTTTGAAAAATATAGGATGTTTCATACTGTTTCCTAATTATCCCATTTTTAGTGCATTTAAACATATTTTGGCGGCCATTTTGGATCTCAGTATAGGGGCCATTTGGAATTTTCAGCCTGTATATAGCCTAATTTGGGGACAAATATATCTGTTGTAACTCTCAAAGTCATTTGCTATCAAATATTTTGAACATATAGTGTGTTTGATGCTGTTTTAAAGTCCGTTAACCCATTTTTAGCGCATTATAACATATTTTGGCAGCTATTTTGGATGTCATTACTTGTGCTGTTTTTTTAATTTTAAGCTTGTAAACAGCCTAATTTTGTGACAAACATATCTGTTTTAACACTCAAATTAATTTGCTGTCAAATATTTTGAACATATAGGATATTTGATGCTGTTTTAAAGTCCTTCAACCCATTTTTAGCACATTCAAACATAATTTGTCGGCCATTTTGGATCTCAGCATAGGCCTTATTTTGAATTTGAAGCTTGTTAACAGCCTAATTTGGGACAAATATATCTGTAACTCTCAAAGTCATTTGCTATCAAATATTTGGAACATATAGTGTGTTTGATGATGTTTTAAAGTCCATTAACCCATATTTAGCGCATTAAAACATATTTTGGCGGCCATTTTGGATCTCATTACATGCGTTATTTTGAATTTTAAGCTTGTTAACAGCCTAATTTGGGGACAAATATATCTGTTGTAACTCTCAAAGTCATTTGCTATCAAATATTTTGAACATGTAGTATGTTTGATGCTGGTTTTAAGTCCATTAACTCATTTTTAGCGCATTAAAACATATTTTGACGGCCATATTGGATCTCAGTATAAGTCCCATTTTGAATTTTCAGCTTGTTAATAACCTAATTTTGGGACAAATATATCAGTTGCAACTCTAATAGTAATTTGCTATCAAATATTTGGAACATATAGTATGATTGTGCTATTAACCCATTCCCATAGTCAATTAACCCATTCTTAGCTCATTAAAACGTATTTGGCGCCATTTTGAATTTTAAACATGTCAACACCATAATTAGGGGACAGATGATGATCTTGTTGTAGTCCTACATGTCATTTACTGTTGATTATTTATGATAATTTGCATTTCAAAGGATATTTTTGTCAATTTCAGTT
>JXSR01S014769.1:98692-109979 GCA_000969725.1 Ophiothrix spiculata | reverse complement strand
TGTAAAATACAAACAAACAAAAATATCGGATTAGGTCAAAAGTGGATTTGCTATTTCTTTACTTATTTTCTTTATGATAAAATTACCAATATCATCGTGGCCAGCACTTTTCTTCGGATCGAAATTGTTTTTTATCTTTAAGATGTCGTCCCCAACAATTGGTTTCATAAACATAGAACCTGTTTTTATGTTAGGCAAATAATCATTAGTTAGAATGGTTATGTTGTTGGAATTGGACCACACTCCAAATATTGTCATATACGTATGTTCAAAAATAATATTACAAGATTTGTAGCAGTACCAGCAACAAACTGAGTCAAGCACATTCAATTTCAAGAGCATGATCATGAAACAAAATAGGTACTGTTTGTGACTATTGCTGAAGAATGGCCTATCAGGAATTGATCTCCTTGGTATGTATTCACAGAAAGGGAATAACTTTATTCCAGCAATTTCTTCAACTGGTGATATCATTTGGTATTCGCAAAAGAAGAATAAAGCTATTCAATGGGCTAGTTATACTGCAAACTATCTCTATTCCAAGAATGAATAATCCAGGAATAAAGTTATTCCTGGAATAACTTTTGTGAATACGGGCCTGTGGTATCATTCATGATTTTTAAAAAAATATGTAGTGGGAACCCATTAAAATTGCTTCCCACTATATGGTTAGGCCTAAGTCTTTGCTTTCAATATCACTTGTAATGTCAAAGGAACCATACATTGTAACAAAAACAAAACAATAACCACAAAAATCCAAACAGGATCATTTCCTGGTATTACCTACATTAGTTTACCAATATAGGCCAACATTTTTAAGTGTCATGAATGTAAAAGCCAATGTGATTATCCGTAATTGATGGCCTTCAGGTGAATAAAACACCACAACGCATTGTATCCTGGTCATGAAGAGGAAGATGAATTGGTCCGCAATGAATTAAATCATTGAATGACTCACTATACTACAGAAAAACAAACAAAACTATACCTTACGGATCTATGGAAGAGCACTGATCTGTCACATAAACATTCTTAACTTCAAAATTCAAATCATGACAACCAAAATATTTTCACTTTAATTTCTTAGGTACCATAATTTAAATTTTGAACCCACTTTCATAACCCTGATGAAATAACAAACAATTATTAATACATTATCATGTACATTAAAATGATGTTTTCATTGTCTTTCATTGAAACAAATTTAACAACCAATCACTGCTTGAAGTTTGACATAAGCTTTTCAACGACTACTTACCTAATAATGGGGGAAGATGAATTAGACTCATCAACCAGCCTCCTATAAAACAGCATACAATAAGTACATACAGCCCAAATAGATTGCCTCCTGGTAAGGACTCAGGACCAGTTATCGACCACAAAACTGCCCATATAAGTAACACAATAATTCCTAGTGTGCACCATCTTGATATAATCCCATGGGGTGGGCACAAAATGGCATATCTCAGTCTCTGACAACAAGTAGGATTCTCGCCTAGTTCATTATGCTGCGTCATACAAGGTCTAAATGATCGTTCGCAAGATCTTTTGCAACGGTTACAAAAACTTGGTTCTTGAAGGTGGTTTGGAGTTCCAGGTGGTTTACACACAACCTGTGGCTCATCTCTATCTAACACCATGTAACTGCCATGTTCATTCATGCCCATTTGTAAACCATCCCATTCCAGATCTTTATCATATCCAGGACTATCAGGTGGATAACCCGGATCATCGCTATGTCCCCATCCTTTGCCGTTTTTGCGTTTCTGGTCCGGTGTGGTATCAGATGGGAGATAGGTTGGAGCTGGTTCTTTGGTTTTGTATGAGGTAGATACCAAGTTACCCATCTTGAGTGTTTATTCAGCACAGTGCTTTAGACACAGCTACCACACAGCACTAAGATCACTGTTTAAGTGGTTGAGTCATATAGTCATCATTCTTGATTCCTGTGTAAAATACAAACAAACAAAAATATCGGATTAGCAAATCTAACATTAAAAAAACGTCTGCCAATCTTGAGACAAGTCGGTTGACTGAAGATTGCTCTCAATATGAAACTAAAGAGTAACCATTTTGCTCCATGAGATAAGGCATCTGGAAAGATACAGTCAGGCTCACTGACAAACAAAGGCAAATTCATACATGCATTAAAGACATTGTGATCACAACACAAAATTGACATTGTTACAACAAAATCCAACTGAGCTGGTTGCTAAAGTCGGGGCTAAAGTGACTGATGAGGGGTAATTTTTGCATAGTTCAAAACAGTTTGGATTAAACAACCTGTTGAAGTCCGTCTAATATTCACAACATCCTATTCCTCTTGTGTGACCACATTACGAAATACAATAAACATGTTTCTTCTAGCAAATAAATGTGTCAGAAAAATTTAATGTTAATACACAAATACAGTCTAGATGAAACGAATCCTTTAAGAAACACCACATGTAGTGAGTGTCTGTGGGCGACAGCAATTACAAAGCTCTTTTGTGTTAACGAGGCAATCCATACAATGTAGTAGTCATTGCTAGCCTGATGAGTTCACAATTACTGCTATATCTTTACTTTTAATCATGCTATCTGGGGTGACAGTACTAATGTCATTGGATTTCAAAGATGACACGTACATAATAGAGATACTCAAATAACTTGCCGTCTAGCACTTGCATATGTTTTTTCTTCTAGATGAAGCAAATATGAATTTTAAAAAGTAGTATTGTAAATTGATCTGTTCAGTTTGAAACAATTGTATTTGTCCTCCGTATCTTTGAATGTAATGTGGGTTTGCATTAGCTGAAAAGAATAGGCCTACCACCTCCTCTCTTAATCCAGAAACAAGTAATGGGGCAAACTACATGAGAGCTGGGAATGTTCATCCATCATATGGAAAAGTTCCGTGCATCTGCTCAATGTAAAGTTAACACGCCTATTAAGCACGGCGAGACAGCTATGAGTTCATTTTGATAAAAAGTTAATGCCTTCGCTCAGTATTGTCATCTTTAAAGTATACTTTATCATAAAAATTATATTTCAAAAAAAATTTCTTATTAAGAAGTGCCTGCGTTTTTGACCTAAAATAATCATCAAAAATCTGTTTTTCAATGGCAAAATAGCCCTTGTTTCGGGCTCTCAATATTGTTCAATTTAGTGTATACCATGTCTGGTACTCTCTGAATCAAACTAAAATCCCAGTGAATTCGCCCGGGCAGCGCTCATTGATGGGTCCGTTGGAGGGGAGATCAGGGGAACAATACTAGTTCTATGGCAAAATGGTCATTTTCAGCCATTTGGTAGGAACATGTCGCTATAAATGTAACTGCCAATTAGCCTGACTGCCCTTTTTCGATTGCCTTCGGGTGGACCATGAATTCATTCATTCATTCATTCATATCATTATCAGTTTTATTTTCCATAAAATCATATACAAAAACAATAGCAATATTAAAATGACATTTAAAAACACAGATAATATGGAGGATGTGATCAAAAGGCCAGAAAGGCCAGAGGTAATCACAACCCTGGACTCAAAGAAACACACTTAAATAAACAGAAACAAACAAAAACCAATTTGCTCCAAACAAAATATTAGTGATAATTAGATAAAAGTTGACCCTTAAGTTGATTGCGGAAGTGTTTTATTGATTTTGAATTTTTAATATGGTGATCAATATGTTTCCAAAGTAAAGGACCGCAAGTTTTGATAGATTGATCTGAAAATACTTTTTTGTTTCTAGATAGAATAAAATCATTTCCATTTCTTTTAAAATATTCATGCGAATCGCTATTTTTTGAGAAAAAGCATTTGAAAATATCTGGAAGTTGATTTTGAGAGTACCTGAACATGAAAACACCAACTTCAAGTTTAAAGGTATCATAAACATTGAGAATCTTTAAATGTTTAAACAAAGGAGCAGAGTGACTTCTATAATGGCTATTTGCTATTGATCTTACTGCCCATTTTTGCAGTTTAAATATTTTATCCATATAACTACGGCACGTATTTCCCCAAACCAAGATATTATAATTGATATAAGGTAAAACCAGAATGCAATATAATGTATAGAGTACTCTTTCAGGTACATAATATTTTAATTTGTTGATGACACCAATATTCCGCGAAATTGTCTTTGAAACACCGTCTATGTGGTTTTTCCATGATAAATTTTCATCAATAATAACACCTAAGAACTTTGTTGTAGAAACTCTGTCTAATAGAGCATCATCTAATTCAACCAACATTTTGTCATCATTTTTTGTGTTTCTCTGACGTGTACCTAGTAGCATGCAGTTTGTCTTTTTTGCATTAACTGAAAGTTTGTTTGCTTTGAACCAGTTCGTTACTTCTTTTAATTCATTATTTAAAGTGTTAACGTTACTAGCAAGATCTTCATGAGAATATAGAATAGTGGTATCATCAGCAAACAGCACAAATTTTAACACTGAAGAAGTATTTATTATATCATTAATATAGAGAATAAATAATAGGGGGCCTAGAATCGATCCTTGAATATTCAGAAGACTAGCTTTCTAATGATATAAAATATGTCCTGATTGGTTATGAAGAACTGCCTGCATTTTTGCTGTCTTCTCGGACATCGAAGTCAGAAAACAATCAGCTGGAATGAAATGTAGTGTACAGATATATGCTGTGCTCATACAAGCATATCTGTGTAAACAAAACTCGTGCAGTGTATATGGAGCAGCGTTGAAATATTTATTGCTCATTTCAGGCTAGAAGTTTTTGATATGGTAGATTCCTGGGATATACATCCATGTACATGAACAACTCGATACATTTGCACGCCTCACACAACATGGGACTTGGTAGTACACATAGGAATAACGCATATCGGTGTACATGGATGTACATTCCAAGCTTTTGTGTAGTTTTCCCCAAAAGTCAATGGAGTCTGTGGGTTTCTTGCTGACCAGGACAAGCATGAAATAATGACTTGTCCATTCACTCTATATCCAGATAGAGATTCAATCTACGAAAATAAATATGAATTGCTAAAAATAATCCATGACATCCATAAAGTGTATCCACAATTATATACCTTGTAGGTCTGTCTAAGAGTCTGGACTACTTATCACTTGACCAAATTGTCAATTACTTTTCCTACGCCTTACGGGACACTCAATGAAATCAAAGCCATCTCTTCTATTTCTGATCCTCCCAGGGAGTTAGGTCTCATCAAATATTTGCTAGAGGCTCAATACAAGTTTTCAGACTGTCTGACTGAGAGAACCAGGTCGGGGAACCAGGGCAATGAAGTGACTGACAAATTATCTTTCATTTTATATGAATTCTGATCAAATGTGGCATATGAATTAACAAATAAACAATTTGATGGAAAAATAATCAACAAACTAATAATCATGTAAACATTCACATTAAAAACAAAGTCTTGTTTTAATTGATGCATTTTTGAAAAGAGAAAATGTCATGCAATGGTGTTACAAAGCACAAAATACATATAAACATACAAAATTGCAGAACATTTTCAGCTGTACTCTACTTGTGCCATATATTGTACTGTACTATATACTATTGTTCTGTGTCTTCGTCCAATGCCAGTTTTATGCTACAGCTACAACAAATTTCTTATTCCAGATATAAACAATCCCTATATGCACTTTCATCCAGAGCTCCAAATGTTCCTCTTCACAAACCATAAAGTCAACCTACCTTTTACAAGCCAACACTAGTATAGTGTGCCTGTCCACTCACGAGCTCATGTCATCTACTGTACCTTACAACACATGTAAAACAGCAAATCAAGTGTTCAAAATGTGAGCTGACCCAGAAAACAGTTCATTGATCTCTGCTGATAGGACCCAATCACTGCTGAATCATCCAAACATTAAAAGCTATATATTCCTCTATTAAATTTACAATCCATAATTTAACCAATTTCAGTTGGATGATTCATGGCAAGCTTTAATAGGAAAGTCCACATTGGGTCCACATGCTTATTGGTTCTAGTCATAACATAACTGAAACCCGAACACAGACAGGATACAAAACACAAAGTTCAGGTTATTTGAGCTTTTAATCCAAACTGAAATGATGAATCAGTTATATATGAGCTTTGGTTCATGCATTGTTTTACGTAAGCTTCAAAGGGAGTCTTAAATCTACCCTCCTCAAGCCTGCACTCATACTCATATTTGGTCTTGAACTTCTGACCCAAAGATTCACTTATGAGAGGTGAATGGGACATATAGGTGAAAATTAAAGTACCAATAATTTGGATGTTATCCCCTCTGAGCGAAAATATACAAACCATCTCAAACTCTGGCTTTCTAATCAGTGTGGTATTAAAATTGTGATGTGCATATAACAGAAAAAACAATGGTCCTGGGATTGGACTAATATTTGGTGATTTTCATTACCAAGAACCCTTCATTAAAAGAAAGTCAAATTCACTGGAATTAATTTAACACAGGATTTATTGCACCAAATATTTGGTTGCCCATAAAAAGTATGTTTTGGTCCCTACACATAGACTGAAAGCAGGACTGAAAGTCAAAATAGATTCCATAAATTCTAATGTGAAATCAACCAGTGACAAGTTGACCCACAATTAATCAAACAAATAAAAGCCATCAAGTTAAAGTTGATGCAGTGAAATCAACTGAAAAAAATGATTTAAACAAAAAACAAAGTTTAAATAAAGCCACTGACCTGTCTATAATCAGACCAACAGGTCCTTTGCATTTGTATACTCATTAATTCAATTAACACTTGTAATTAATCTCATTAACAAGTAATCCATATAATACACACTTCAAGTAATTAAAAATCATAGAGCTTTAACACTTAAGTGACCAAGGGGGAGGGGTTCCAACAACAGGTTTTCGCGCACAGCATGAAAACGCAAAAAAAAAATTACATCCCCGTTCCATGTAAATTGTCAAACTTAACGCAGCGGGTCCCTCAGTGGCAAAAAAAATCAAATCAATCCAGTTTTTTCGTGCTAATTAGTATAAAGTGATTTTAGAGAGCTGTTCAAATTTGTTTGGCCCATAAAAAAGAAACTGTATAATTTTTATTTTTTTTTGGCAATGTAATTGTTCTTATATCCGCCCCCACTCTCCTAATATGAGATTACAAAAAGTATGAAGTTCCAATGATAATGATGGTACACTGTTGATGTAATGTGCAAAAGATGGTCCTTTTAAAGGGTAATTTTTTCAAAAATTTCCAAAATATGCTCCTTCAGAAAAAGCTCTGACAATTTGTGCCTAAATAGCACAAATTTAATGGGAAGTTTTACAAATTTGAGCAAAATTTGGCTGATTGAAAAATGTTGGGTGTCAAATTTTCAAGTGAAGAAAGCATCTAAAACTGGTATCATTTGCTCTATCACGTTTATTTTTCATAATGTGCACTATTATACCTACTTGTATGTGCAATACATTACAGTTGTTGAGAAGAGCAGAACTAATTGAGTCTGATTTTCGTATTTTCGTTTCAGCTCAAACATCCTCAGGGAGGTATTTCTATTAACTCTATACACTACCTTGTAGGTATAACTGAGTAACTCCCTTAAGCAGCTTTAAGGTTGATTAACTTCTGCTTAACAAGCTGGGATCCCATTATTACCTGGCTTCATGAATGGAATAAGCATGTGTTATAAATAGCTGTGGTCCAAATCTCCTGAGGGTTATCTCATTATATGAAATGATTTGCCGAGAAGTTCAACCTGGTCAAAAATGGCATGACTCATTCAAACACTGTCTTAGAATTTCTTTTTCCATTCTGAATTTGATACCATTTTCTGTTTAGAGGTGATCAATAAATACAGATAGTTTTACCTAAACAAAGCCTTCATTTGATTAAAGCATACTGTTGATTCACTGTAGGTTGCTGAGAGATAACTTGTCAACTTGTTTGAAGGGACTTTGTCAATGTTATGTTTATTTATGAGCTTTTATGAACCACTCTATAAATAGTTCTTTCAATCAGCATGGCACTGCTCTTGTATACTATTAGGGATCTGCTCTGCTATAGCATACATTTTTAAACTCAAAATCCATCTTCAGGTCTGTAGCCCAGGATATTTATTCTGATTATAAGTCCACAATTGCATCTCCAAATTCATTTTAGTTTTAAAAAATAAGGCATAAAATGTAAAATTAATTGGTACATATTTTCTATGCAATCTTTGTATGTCTTATATATACTTTCATAATAGCCTCAACCCCAGAGTTGCATACTTATTGTCTCTGAAGAGAAAACAAGAAACAACCTGAGGGTTAAGCCTCAAAAATGCATTTCTGAGGCCAAGGTCAATTAGTTAAAAGTAATAGGAGCCAGTTGAATACCTTGAAACTATTACCAAGCATGTAGATGAAGGCACCCCTGTAGATGTAGTATACCTGGACTTGGCCAAAGCCTTTGATACTGTTCCACATAAACGATTAATAAACAAGATCAAAGCACATGGTATAGAAGATAAAGCTCTTCGCTGGATAGAATCGTGGCTGGCAAACAGGAAGCAGAAGGTAGTTACCCAAGGAGCGGAATCCAGCTGGAAGAATGTAACAAGCTCGGTGGTACAAGGCTCAGTACTGGGACCACTCTGTTTTTCCATGTACATGAACGATCTAGAATGCAAAGTTGGAAAGAATTCTATTGTAAGTAAATTCGCAGATGACACCAAACTTATCCACCCAATCAAATCCATGGAAGACATTGAAGAGACGCAGCAAGATATAGACCATCTTCAAACCTGGGCTGATGATTGGCAAATGCGATACAACACAGAAAAATGTGGTGTGATGCACTTTGGCTACCACAACACCTGCCACACCTACAACATGGGAAACACCAACCTCAAAGAAACCAAACAGGAGAAAGACCTTGGTGTTATTGTTCATCACTCTCTAAAAACATCCCAACAATGTGCTGCAGCTGCAAAGAAAGGTAATCAGGCTCTAGGAATGATTAAAAGGAACTTCACATATAGGGGAAAGGAGATAATTCTGAAATTGTACAAGTCATTAGTGCGTCCACATCTAGATTACGCCATGCAAGTGTGGAGTCCTCACCTAGAAAAGGACAAGAAGTTAATTGAGAGAGTGCAAGCCAGAGCAACAAAACTCATCCCCAGCTTAAAGAACAAACCTTACGAAGAAAGACTTGCAAGCCTCAATCTAACGACACTAGAAAAACGGCGGGAGAGAGGTGACCTAATCCAGACCTTCCGAATTATGAATAAGATTGACAAGATACAACCAGGCCTCCTGTTCAAGCAAGCAACTTACACCAGTACCAGAGGACATTCACAGAAATTAGCCAAATCAAGACCAAATCTCGACACCAGAAAGTTTTTCTTCAGCCAGAGAGTTGTGGAACCATGGAACAAGCTCACAGAAAAAGCAACCCAAATGCCCACACTCCTCTGTTTTAAGAAAGAACTGTCCAAATTGGTTTATTAATGGGCTAATAAGCCCCCGTAAAACCCAGCCACACTACTCCACTACAAGAAGATGGAAGTGTGGCATCAAAGGTAATTTCAAAGGTAAGAAGCCCACACCATTTTAAAAGAACTTTATGCAAGCATGTCAATTTTTATCAACACTAAACAAATTTCAGTGTATTTTAGTAGTTTTGTTAAAATGGTCCACCTTTTTAGTCTAAAAATGGATTTATTTTCAAAGAAGTTTTATTTAGGTTCGTGGGCTTTTTGTACTTATCGGCAAACTTTTTTGCACACAAATTATTGAAGATCTATTATTTATAGAGCAATCTTAACATTGATTTAGGCCTATACATGTCAAAAGACAGACTCATTACTTATTGGCCTTCCCAGTAATACCTGTTCATTAAACATTAGTAAAAGGGAATATATACGGCTAGACATCAGCTACAAACAACCTTATCCGGGTATACATCTCGGTGAATTTGTGTATCTTGAAATCATGTAGTTAGAATCTGTGACTGTGTGCTAAGAATCAAGTGTCCAGATCGGACTGCTCATGACTCATTGATATTCAGCACACATCTGTTCACTGATCAATGTAGTCATGAATTTCAACATGTTTACCATCTGTGTGTTCATGTAGGGTGTTTCTTGAGCAAAGTAGGTTGCCAAGATGCTCACAAGAAAACAGGTTTGATTGTCAGTGTGTCAACTGCCAATCTTAAATTATTATGGGCACCGAGAATTTTATATAGAAAGAAGCTGTGGAATATATCATACGGATCCTTAATCATGTTTGATGAGGGCCCCCTGTGAAAATTACAAAGCACATCATCAAAACATACCAAGAACTTTTACCCCAAAACAAAGAAATTGTGCAATTAATGTTTTATTTCTTTACAATTGAGTAAAAATATACTTTGTACTTCCAAACAAATATGGTTTTAATATTTCAAAATTGTCCAACCATTTTGTGGCAAAATTGGGTAAATTTGGGCATTGTTTCACAAAAACTTGGAAAATGTGTGCTAACAATCCGGGGGGGGGGGGGGGGGGGCACTAACCTAGAAAGGTGATACGGGTATGTCCGGCCCTCAAGACCTCCTTTTCACGCCTTGTCTACCGCTCCCTAGACCCCCATTTAGCTCCATTTCAAGAACAACCTTTAGTTCGCAAGTCTTATTTTCAAAAATTTGCAGTTCCTCATTTTTTGAAATTTGGTTCCCAAGACCCGGCCCCATTTCAAGCAAATTTTGCCCAAAAAACTAGTTCTAATGGTTCATTTTTTGGTCCCTTCAGTTCTCTAGACCCCCTTTTCAGAGTCAATCTTCCGTTCGCTAGACTAGGGTTTCAGATATCTGGACCGCACACCCCTACCAAAACCAAAGTTGTGTGCCCCCCCCAGGCTAAAAATAGCACAAATTTTTATTATAAGTTTGACTTCGTTTGGGAAATTTGGTATATGGGTGGGTCCCAATTTGTACTTTATTATATTTATGGAAGCCGTTTAATTTTCGCAGTGGCCATCCCTATCAATCATGGAACTAATCTTGATCACCCCCACCAATATTCCCTGTTTTTTTAGTTTTTTAGCCTGCCAATTCAACGCATTTGAGGTGCTTGAGCAAAAATCACAAGCTGAGCTGAAAACTTGAATAAATAAAGCAAAAAATACTTTTCAGACATTTTCAGAAACCTGTTGCACCAATTTTTCCTAGCTCTTGCACCATGATGGCCAATTTTGACCTATGTAATCTAAATACTGGCACATTTATGTACAATTATTGTAATAATTCACTTCCACCAGCTTTTGACAATATGTTTAATACCAATTCTGATAATCATAACTATAATAC
>JXSR01S014769.1:63687-78899 GCA_000969725.1 Ophiothrix spiculata | reverse complement strand
GGAAACAAGGAGACGTAAACCGCCTGGCCCGGGGCTCGAACCCGCAACCTCTGTATTACGAGACCCGTGCTCTAACCGCTCGGCCACGCTACACTCTTTTTAATTATGGTAAAACCATCGTGCTAGCAATGGGGCAAATAGCATAAAAAAATATTCAAGCTTTTTCTTTGAAGGTGTCTTTTTATTTTGTAAATGTTTGATCATAACTTGTTCAGAAATATTTTTAAGAAAGCTGCATTTATTCTAGAGCTTTGTAAAATGTGTAATGAAGCATTTCAGTTGAGTTTTGTAATCATCACAGGGGTCAAACTCTTAAAACAAGTATATACATTTTTTTAAATATCTACATGTAGTCGTTTTTCATAGACATCATTTTGCACACCAATTATGACCCCAAAATGGCGCTAGATCAGGTGAATTTAGAGTACAAAAAAAAAAAAAAAAGTCCCCTCTTCCTCCCTTTTCAAAAACCCAGGTGTGTAACATAACATTTTACTTGGCCTGGTAGGACTTTTAATACTAATTTAATTCTTGTCATTGTATTACAACTGTCTCTTAAAAAATAGGTGGCACAGACATTTTGGAAATTTGTGTTTCCTGGAAGAAAAACATGTCTAGCTTTATCTGAATTGACAATCTAGATCGAGACCAAAATATTGGCTAAAGTTCACAACAGGAAGACCATATCCTCTGATTGGCAGTTGTATAAATGTACATTTGTAGTGCAGGCTCATTCCAGTGGAAACTGAACCTTTTTTTATTTCAAGCAAAAAATCAGCTTTTTTATTTGACCACATAAGCATGTTTTTCCGTCATACATTTGTTACTTGGTACGTAAGAAGTATTTTCCAATCAGAAATTGTAAAGTTTGTCTATCCGTGCATGAATGAGCACATGTTTTGTTTCAAAAATGTCACAAACGTTACCAAACGTTACAACACAAAACAATGCATTAAAATTATTACTGGTGATATAATGTTCTGTAATTTTTATGAAATATTTGTAAATATGTTTCCCATAATCGGTGTAAGGCGCAATAAAAAAATCGTTGACACTTCAGAGAAATTGTACTTTGGCAATTGATTTAATTCTAAAACATCTACATGTCTTGACCCCACCAGTGAGCACCATTATCAACAACAAACTCGTTGATATAATGTTTTTGCTAGGTTCTGTGGCCATTTAAAAGTGAAATTTCTCGATTTTTCGGTCACAAACGTTAATTTGGAATGAGCCTGCACCGTTTTTAAATGAAAGAGTTGATGGTGTTAAAAATACTATTAAAGGGCATTGGACAAAATTTTATTTGTGGATGATTTACACTTCATATGTTAGAAAATAACAGTCAATTACCAGATAGCCAGAAAACATATGATCAAAACCTTTTGAAAAGTAAACATTTTGAATTTTATTTTGTTTGTTGATCTTGGGTATGAGGCTATTCTCTAAACATATTTTTGATGCTATATATCAAGAAAGAGCTCAAATGTGTTTGCAAAACATTCCTTTCACATCATAGGTTGCAGATAAATCAAAAGGAATTTGGAGTTTGTATTATACCTCCAGAAAAGGCCACTTTAAAAAATTCAACTACAGGGGGCAATATTTATCGTTGTTGACAACGATAATTAAAAATAAAAGAATATCTAAATCTTTTGATATATAGGGTTTAAATTTGACAATAATGAAACTTTACATGCTGTAATTATTACCGCTAATACTTAATTTGATGCAAAAATCTCAAAAAACTTGGGGAAAAGTTTGTAGATGATGCTGAGCTTGTTCAATGCCCCTTTAATATTCACATGCCCTTTGATATTTTGGAGGGGAATAAGACTGAAAATGTCTAACAGTAAGGAATATCGAATAGCTCTCCATTTTATTTTTTACACAGTTTTAAAGTGATGTTTAGGTATATTGGAAATTTCTTCTCTATTGTTTCTGCATTTATGTTATGGGCATTTGGTTCAGTTACAATGTACGAATTTGTTGTTTTTCTATTTCTGATTTCATTGTGAGAGTTGGGAAAAAATTATAAAGCAATTCCCCCCCCCCCAACCCACAAAGAAAAAGGTTTGTCTATAACATCCTTTTGGTTGGTTGCACCTGGGGGGGGGGGGGGGGGGGTACTTACTGGAAAGGGGTGCCAAGAACAGTTGCATTTTTGGCCTCCCAAAATTTTAAAAAAGGTTTACCTATCGGTTGCATTTTTTTAAAAACAACTATTTTTTCAATTAATTTCCTTGGTTGGGTTTACTTAACAGTCACCAAAATTTGCTGTAAAAGTGCAATATACATTGTAAAAATGTACTTAACGGTATAGATAATAGTTGATCATGTAAAAAGGGGTTTACAAATGGGTCACTTTTGCCTCCTCAGATTTACAAAATGGGTGGTAGTCGAAATCTCCCGCCGCACATCCATACCCAACCATAACCTGATTATATGTTACAATATTGTTTTTGAAAAAATGCAACCGATAGGTAAACCTTTTTAAAATTTTTGGGAAGCCAAAAATGCAACTGTTCTTGGCACCCCTTTCCAGTAAGTACCCCCCCCCCCCCCCCCAGGTCCAACCAACCAAAAGGATGTTATAGACAAACCTTTTTCTTTGTGGGTCGGGGGGAGGGGGGGGGGGGTGCGTTATACATTTGCATTGTGCTTGTTTAACTGTGTTTAATAAAGTAAACGTTTAAGCAATTTGACCTACGGGTCACAATTAGAGTTTGTAATAAACCATCTATATAATAAAACGCAATGTCTGTGTGTGTGTCTGTCTGCCAGTCAGTCTGTCTGTCTGTCCATCTATTTTCTCGGAGATGGTAGGTCGCACGCTCCTGAAACTTGGTGAGTCACCTTTGTTTTGGGCGGACATTTTATTTTGAACCGCCCATGTCATAATACGAAATATGTATAGAGCAATAGACATTTGCTATCTAATATAGTTCCAAAATTTTATATCATGAAAAATTGCGTTTTCAAGATAGTATGATACACTTTATTTTGTATAATGACTTTTTACATAGAAGTCTATAGGGAAATGATTATAGAGGGAGCTATAACCCTCTATTTTTAATCATTTTAGACTAATTTTTGCCTGTAATGAACAAACGCAATTTTTTGATTTCATGAAATTTACAGAATACTTCCTCCATGCATAGAGCTACCTTGTCATGGTTGTTTTGTTTTAATACTTGGGCTAGTTTATTAAATGTCCTATATTTACCTGCTTTAGAAACAAGGGTGGAGTGGGTGCAACTTGGTCCGAGGAGGATCGAGTTTGCTTTTTTGAAGGGGTCTAGTAAGGTCATCCAATGTCAAAGGTCATCTAGGGGTCAAATCTTAAAATTGTCTGAAAAATTGACATTAGGTCATCCCAGGTCATTTCGAGGTCATGGCCATAACTCCTGAACCCTTGACCCTACCTGGACCAAACTTCGACCATGAATAGCAATACGTCGATCCTGGGTTTCCCAACTGGAAATCAATCTTTACCGAAATTTAATACCACAATGCACTGGTAAAGCACAACGATGCACCCAAATGCGCTTGAAATGGATGCGCACTCTCACCCATCCCAAACAACAATTCAAATCACCCGCTTATGAACTGGAGCTAATGTCACGGCTTATTAGTTTTATAGGCAAAACTGTGTTTGGGCTAAAATTTCGATAAAGATTGACTTCCGGGTGTAAACCCAGGATCGACGTATTGACTCCCTGTGTATTATAGGGGTGGTCCGGGGGTCATCCAAGGTCAAAGGTCAATCTGAGTTCAAATCTGGAAATTGTCCAAAAAGTTGACCTGAGGTTATCCCAGGTCATTTCAAGGTCACGACCATAACACCTGAACCCTTGACCCTGCCTGGACCAAACTTGGACCATAAATAGTAATTGGTCCCCTCTGTATTATAGGAGTGATCCGGTGGGGGTCATCAAGGTCAAAGGTCAAACCGTACCTTGACTTAACTTGGACCATGAATAGTTCTTTGCTCAAGGTCAAGGTTAGTCAAGGACAAAATATCATCCAAGTTCAACAGATCATTTTTCAAGATCAAACCCAAAATGCTCAAAATGTTAATCCAGGGTCAACCGAGGTCACTTCAAGGTCACTGTCACAAATGTGCGTGGGCCCACTAGTAATAATTATTAAGCTATGCTCCCATTATTCAAATGATTTAGACAAAGGAAAAGAAATTAGTTTCCGGAGCACTCACATCTATGTGAGCAGAATACATATGTCCAGCGGTCAAGACCCCTTTTACAGGCTGCCAGGACGCTTACTAGATCCCCATTTTCAGTGTGATTCAGTTGTCATTTTCAGTGTGATTCAGTTGTCAAAGACCTTGTTTTTGAGGAAAATACAAAATATTAGCGCCAACTGCAAAAATTGCACAGGAAATGCAAACATTTGCAGCTCAAAAGGTTATTTTTGACCAAGATTCAGTTCACTAGACCCCAAAATTAGTTTCAAAGGTCCATGTTTTACAGAAAATCAGTCCACTTGACCCCATTTCAGTGCTTCGCACCTGACATAGATGAACCTACCACTTTCAAAGTTGATTTCCCCCTTTTTTTGTGACTAGTGAGCCTTTTTCAAGGTATTATTTTTCATTATTGAATAACGTGTTTAGACTAGTATAACTTTTGACTAGCGAGATGACGGACTAGCGAGCCGTTGGACTGGTGAACAGACCCCATTATTACTATAAGTCAGGATCGGTCTTACCTTGCCAGTAGATACTTCCTGGCCCTCCCATTACAAGCACATCCTGAAAAGAAAAAGTAATTTAATGAGAAAAATTATTTTAAAAAATTATTTTAAAAATGCTGTGGAACTCCCTTAAAACAAAATCTGCGGGTTTATAGATTGTCCTTTGATCATTTTATCAGGTGCTATTATTTATTAACATGCATAATCATTGCATGCTATGCATCCAAGCTTTTTTTTAAGAAAACAGGATCCAGGGGCAAGTTTCTTGAAAAAATTGCCCCCTGCTCACGGGGATTTTACCTGATCCAGGGGCAATTAACTAAGTTCTGGGGGCAATTGTTATAATAAAAATAAACAAGTTTTCCAGAAAGTAAACTTACTATACCATAATACATGTTTTCAAATTTTACTTGCAGAACAATATCAAGGATATTTATGACATAATACCCCTTAAAGGGCCCTAGTGGCCCCTGCAAGATGAATACCTAAAGCTGTCCCTGCACCAAGAAACATTTTAGAGTGGTTGCACAGAAAAGAAAAACTAAAAAAAAAAAAAAACACCCAGAAATTTACATTTTTGAATTAAAAACAAAAAGTGCCCGGTTTCCCTGTTATAAAGGTTTAAAGTTTTACTTTTCTGCATATTTGAATACAAAAGTACGTTTTTAAATGGCCGTATTTGCTTAATAAAAGATCGTTTTCGACCAATTGCAGTATATATGGTACATTATACGATTTAAATAATTTTATAATTTTTAGCATCTTATACATACAAAATGGCTAAGCCCCTCCCCCCACCAAGCCCCGCCCACCCATCTACCAAAAGCAACAACACCCAGTCACATTAACAAGTTCATGGTAGAATTTGACTTTTTGGGTAAGGTAATGGTCTGAACACTGGCAAGAACTAGTTAGCTCTTTTATGAGTGATGCTGCTGAAAAGTATACACAATATGGAGGCATGGCAGCCTATTTGAGTTGACCTTTTCCTCTCTCTACAGATACAAATCAGTGGAGAAGTACTTTGCCCTTTGGCCTTGTTGATTTATTTTTTATCCATTTAAAAACAATATTTTCAACTTCAAAACTATATCATCAGAGAAAGAAAACATTGAATAAAAATACAACCAATATCAAGATGATTATGATAGGGGTGTGTGTGTGTATGTGTTGAGACTTTTTAAAGGGGTAAAAAAGGGTAAATTGTAGTCTTTCCGAAATGGATAAAAACGATATACAATGTATGAATCAAACCAGGAAGTAGAACATTGTGTATTGCATGTCGCGATGTTTGCAATCAACATGGGAAAATTCATAGTAGCCGTGGTGACGGCACAACTGGATATAAGGTGACATTACTTCTGATATTTGCAAAGATTGTGCCTATTTATTGAAAAAGGAAGGAAGGGAAAGAAAGAAAAGAAGAGAAAGATTTAACCTTTCTACATATGAAGATGAGTTTTGTCATAAATACAAGGGGCTTTTAGGTCTAAAAAGTACTATCTATCGGTCGATGTTTCGTTTTGTTATGTTTTTGCCGACCCGTGTTTTCTCAAAAGTCGCGATAATTTGCCGTTCTATCGCGAAAATACATCGACAAACGAGGTAAAATGGGTTATCTATTCACATTATTACGTCTCTTTTTTACTTTTGAACATGTTTTATTTCTCCAAAAACGTGTGCATTTCCAATCTTTTCTTCATTTCCTCACAGCTCAAACACATTATCGTGATCGTACGGCTCGTTCCGGGGGCAATTTTACTTAAACTACTTGCGCCCTTCACTCTACTTTTCACCGTATCCGGGGGCAATTAGACGTTACACGGGCGCAAATTTGCGCTTTTGCGCCAGTTAAAAAAAAGCTTGTATGCATCTGGATTGATATAACATGACATGCAGATACTACGTCATTATAACTTGTTTTTGTTGAGAAGGGTATATTATCATAAGTGATGGGAATATAATTTTATGTCATTTTATTGAAATATCTCTAGAACACTTCTATCAATCGTTTTATCAATCCGTCTTTTTACCATTATAATATGTGACCTACTTAGCGATGTTCATTATTTGTTCAAGATTTTCCCTATCCTTAATGGGCTACCTACATGGGAGTGCAAGTCCATATCAATACCCAACTTTGTAAGGGGTCAAAACATAGTCGGCTTTCAAACAAAATTTTTGCTACCAAACATTTGGTTGTGACGTCACCAAATATTTGCGATAGAATTTAAATTATAATCAGGTAAAACATTTGAGGCAATGTACATATATGGCAATTCAACACATGTGCAATTTAGCAGGAAGTTTTATTTTGTCTCAATTCGGTGTTGAAGTTATTTTATTTCAATTCAATCGTCATTTTGACGTCACGATCAAATGTTTGGTAGCGAAAAAGTTTGTTTGAAGGCCGAGTATGTTTTGACCCTTAGTCATTTTGAATCTAGACTGTGTCTACACAGGCGTCAGCAAGCTTTTTTTTAACTGGCGCAAAAGCGCAAATTTGCGCCCGTGTAACGTCTAATTGCCCCCGGATACGGTGAAAAGTAGAGTGAAGGGCGCAAGTAGTTTAAGTAAAATTGCCCCCGGAACGAGCCGTACGATCACGATAATGTGTTTGAGCTGTGAGGAAATGAAGAAAAGATTGGAAATGCACACGTTTTTGGAGAAATAAAACATGTTCAAAAGTAAAAAAGAGACGTAATAATGTGAATAGATAACCCATTTTACCTCGTTTGTCGATGTATTTTCGCGATAGAACGGCAAATTATCGCGACTTTTGAGAAAACACGGGTCGGCAAAAACATAACAAAACGAAACATCGACCGATAGACTTTTTAGACCTAAAAGCCCCTTGTATTTATGACAAAACTCATCTTCATATGTAGAAAGGTTAAATCTTTCTCTTCTTTTCTTTCTTTCCCTTCCTTCCTTTTTCAATAAATAGGCACAATCTTTGCAAATATCAGAAGTAATGTCACCTTATATCCAGTTGTGCCGTCACCACGGCTACTATGAATTTTCCCATGTTGATTGCAAACATCGCGACATGCAATACACAATGTTCTACTTCCTGGTTTGATTCATACATTGTATATCGTTTTTATCCATTTCGGAAAGACTACAATTTACCCTTTTTTACCCCTTTAAAAAGTCTCAACACATACACACACACACCCCTATCATAATCATCTTGATATTGGTTGTATTTTTATTCAATGTTTTCTTTCTCTGATGATATAGTTTTGAAGTTGAAAATATTGTTTTTAAATGGATAAAAAATAAATCAACAAGGCCAAAGGGCAAAGTACTTCTCCACTGATTTGTATCTGTAGAGAGAGGAAAAGGTCAACTCATATAGGCTGCCATGCCTCCATATTGTGTATACTTTTCAGCAGCATCACTCATAAAAGAGCTAACTAGTTCTTGCCAGTGTTCAGACCATTACCTTACCCAAAAAGTCAAATTCTACCATGAACTTGTTAATGTGACTGGGTGTTGTTGCTTTTGGTAGATGGGTGGGCGGGGCTTGGTGGGGCTTGGTGGGGGGAGGGGCTTAGCCATTTTGTATGTATAAGATGCTAAAAATTATAAAATTATTTAAATCGTATAATGTACCATATTTACTTCAATTGGTCGAAAAAGATCTTTTATTAAGCAAATACGGCCATTTAAAAACGTACTTTTGTATTCAAATATGCAGAAAAGTAAAACTTTAAACCTTTATAACAGGGAAACCGGGCACTTTTTGTTTTTAATTCAAAAATGTAAATTTCTGGGTGTTTTTTTTTTTTTTTAGTTTTTCTTTTCTGTGTAACCACTCTAAAATGTTTCTTGGTGCAGGGACAGCTTTAGGTATTCATCTTGCAGGGGCCACTAGGGCCCTTTAAGGGGTATTATGTCATAAATATCCTTGATATTGTTCTGCAAGTAAAATTTGAAAACATGTATTATGGTATAGTAAGTTTACTTTCTGGAAAACTTGTTTATTTTTATTTTAACAATTGCCCCCAGAACTTAGTTAATTGCCCCTGGATCAGGTAAAATCCCCGTGAGCAGGGGGCAATTTTTTCAAGAAACTTGCCCCTGGATCCTGTTTTCTTAAAAAAAAGCTTGGGCGTCAGATCCTGATCTGCTAAACAGTACGTACTCTACGTACATGCGTATATGAGTAAGTGGTCTACAGAAAACGGATCTCAGATCTGGACCTCGGAGATGCGCCTCAAATCTCCCATCTATTCTGACTCACTCAGGACATCTAATTATTTTTAGTTAAAGAGCAGTGGATGGAGAGACTTGGTGAAGCCTATTTAGCCGGATCAACATCAAATAGGCGGGCCTCTTTAAACTGAGAAATGATATAGTCTAAGCATGTGCGTAGCTGAACACAGCTTAACTGCAGGAGACGCAGCTCATGTTGTACTTGCGACTCGCGCATCAGTATCATGGCGTGCTTGATAATGGGATTATGTTTACTTGCGGATGAAGAAAAGCCTTATAAATCCCATTTATTTACTGATGATCAAAGTAATGATTAGGTTACATTTACATTGGGTATTAGCCAACCAGCATATTTCGTTGGAATTTGGTCATCTTATTAATCATATCAATTCACACAAGTGAGGAATTTTTATCAGAATTTACAATAAAGTACAAGTTGCAGAGAATAAGTAATTTGCTGGTAGTAATTTCAAGCAATAATATTGTTATAACCATGGCAAATAATTCTATCATTGAAAACTTTTAAAATGTTAAATCAAGGTAGATCTAGTGCAATGTTGGCAAAATTTGGCAATACTCATACAGTGAAGAGCGATGTAATGTAACAGTTTTGCCTTGCACGCATTGGGTCCAGATTTGATTCCCCAGTGAGGGCATTATAGCCAGAATAGAGTCCTATAATCTTTTTTAAGTTATTTACCTACAGCTCAGGGATGGTTATGGCTTTTTGTAATTTTGCCTAAATTTGCCTGAAAATGTGAATTTGAATTCAGGCAAAAACCTGAAGATAATCATGCCTGATAGCTAGATGGGAACATTGGGTCACAAATCCTATATATTGCGGTATATTAGATAAGGTAAATGCTTAATGAGTGATTAGGATCCTTCAGAGAGGACGTTTAGCCGTTGGTCCCATGAAAAAAACAGCCAAACCTGTACATGAAATGGCAATCAGTATAAAAAAGAGAAGAGGTATTCTACCCTTGATTGTCCCAATTCCACTTGGGCCAATTTGGGCCATGAAATTTTAAGTTAAAGTGCAGTGGATGAAAATACTTGGAGACTTGGAGACAGCTATTAGCCGTTGGTCCAATGTGCAGGCGAGTCATACCTGTACATGAATTTGCAGTCAATATTATAAAATGTATCTTATTCTACCCATGATTGTTCCCAACCCTGTTTCTGTCAAATGTACTGAATTAGTTTTTATTTTTGAATTTCAAATCCCTTCACGTTTGATTCAAATTGGAGTGTTGGGAAGTATCTGGAGCAGAAATAGAATTTAAAATCCCTTTGCATTTGTAATGTTACTGCAAAATCAACTTGTTTTTACAGTATTAGGCTAATGAAAGTTGATCCCCAGTTTCCCGTTTCAAATTTTTTCATGACTGAGTGGGGAATTTTTCATTATTCATTATTTTCAGATTTTCATTATTGATGCTAATTTAACTGCAGTATCATTGTTTTGCGGCATGACACACTGACTTATCGGTAGACTTCATTTAAATATATAGGTCTACTTTGGTACTAACGAACTTACAACACTTGCTTATAAATAAAATGTTCCTTGGATTCAGTTATCTTTAACACAATTTTTGCCAACTACATGTTATGTATATCTGTATACATATGAATTTCTCCACTACGAATTTGTCAACTAAATTATGAAGTTTTATTGCACACAGAACAAGAGAGACATAATTGATTTTCATTTATTACCTGTATTGACTTAGTACAACAATAGAAAAAACGAATGTGTGCGAGCGTTCACTGGACTGGAACCAAGTCATTATACATTAGCACTGGCCACTGACTGCTTGTCATAAAAGCTGGACAGGGCGAACTTCTTCTAAAATTGACGATAGTTTAATTAGCCCCACCATTATTAACTATACATAATTCGAAAGATAATAACTTATCCTATATGATGGCGCTTGCGCACTAAATCTGACATGAAGTGCAGAAATGTTATGACCAGCGAAAGATGGACAAATAGAGAAAATCACGACTTTTACACAGACAAATTGGGCTATTTGGTGGATAAAAAAAAGCAAATGACGACAAACTTATACCTAGTGAATTTTTAAAACATATACTACAGGGTAGCATATAAAATAAGCTTTAAAATGGTTTATGCGCATAGAATTTTGGATGAGTAGAACTAAAACGCCAATTAAAAAACGCCCAAAAATCACAGTTTTTCTGCCGTTTTCAGCTGCTCATTGAGCGTAAAAAGTTGTACATCGAGTGCTATTTCTTAACTTTACACAAGAAATTCATATGCTGCAAATAAAGGAAAGCAGAAGAGCAACCATGTGGATATTTCACATAGAAAATGTAGCCAACTATGCGTTCTCTTGCACACAAATCTTCCTCATAGTTCACGCATAGACTACTTCATCAACGATCGCTGCAGCGATCGACCCCGTATTATTTTTTGTCTAGGAAAGCACACACGCGGAAGTAGCTAAGGAGCCGGGGACCAGCGTAAATCGGTTATTGATCTTAGAAATATGACGTTTCCGATCCTTCCGACCCCTATGCCATCGTAAACTATGCTTAAAATGTATCTTTCGTGAGTAACGTTATTATAAAACAATCGGTTTTGTCTTAAACTGTTAGAAAATATGATATAATGAATTATTTTGAAATAATGAAATATTTGACCGGTATTTCTTTCTGACCGGACTCGGGAAACGGGAAACTGGGAATCAACTTTCATTAGCCTTAGGACTAGAACTCTTGAAATACAAGACATTCAGACATGCATGCTTCAAGTTTTGTAGGGTAGGTAACACACAACTCTACCCACCATCTGTAACAGGTGGTGGCTAAAGTTGTGTGTGTGATTTATGCTTTGGCTTACTCAACTTTGGAACTCATTCCATTTATAGATGTGTTTTTCCTAAAACTGGCACATGTTAAAGGTGTTTGTCAAATACAGACCCACTTTTCACAATTACCTGGGCTTTCATTTCAATCTTGACCATTTCTACCTAGATTTTACTATTTTAAATGGTATCCATGTTTACGGATTACCTATGGTCACAATACTTCGTATGAATGACTCCAAACAGAGTTCTCATATTTATTTGACTATTCTGACTATTCTTTACAAACCTGATGTCAGTAGTTTTGCAAAACTTTTTCAATGAGCCATTGGCAGTTTTCTAAAAAATTGTTTCAAAAATGCCAGTACACTGTACACAAATTCGTAACCATTCATATGGGTGTTGTAAAGGCAATTGCGACCATATAACACCATCACCCACTAATTGTTTGTAAACAATGTTTGTAAACAAATTTTTGATAAGTTGTTGGATGAATTTATATATTTAACAAACATGTGGGTTTTTTTACTGCTTCCCTTTAACATGAATTATGTAAATTCAGTTCATGGCAACAGTTAATTAATTGACTTGTTAGTAATTAAACACTACTTATGTGTGCCAACCAGGGAAATGTTGTACATCTGCACAATATATGTGGCTGTTCATTTCGTTCTGAGATATCTGGATAAAGAGCAAAACACATGTTTTAACATGTGTGCTTTAAAAAGCAAATACTATAAGATGTTGATTGGCCAACATTTTGTTTTGCCACTGAAAAATATAAAAATAAATAAGTTTTTAACATCTTACTTCATTTATGACGGCACTCATCCCAGCTTGACAGTACACTGGACCAATACGTTTCCATTTGGTGACTGTGGATAAAAGAAAAGAATTATCATCTTTTAATATTTTTTCTTGAAGAAAACCATCTTCTTTTAAGAATTGTTATTAAATGAATATCTTTGTATGTTCAAGTATAAACTCAAAGTACTTCTCATTCCTTGATAGCTTACTACAACATGTGTACAACACTTCAAGGTAAAGGTGGTTTCAGAGTAGCTGTCGTTGTGGCAGACGGCCAAGCTTGTTGTTGTGACCAAGCAATTGCAATTTTAAGTTATCATAATGTAGCACGACACATTTGCATATTGCCACAATGCTCTGTCGCAAGAAAAATTGAATTTATTCCAACTCAAGACAACATGTCATTGCGACCATCACGATAGGGTAAAAGATATATCAGCTTTTCCTGCTTGCCGCAAAATTTTCCAGGTACGACAAGGTCAAGTTAAATAGCTGTATGTGACTTCCAAACCACAAAGTAGTGAGTGGTCATCTTTTTTAATGTGGACACACAAAAAGGTGGATTTTTAAAATGAAGAATGACTGGTGCATCAAGTTTTGTCATATCTTTTCAATGATCCACTGAATTGTCATAATTATAATATGATTTTGAAGATAATTTTAGATTTTTGTTTCTGATATCAAACCTTTTTAATTCCCGCTGATTTTGTCTTTTTTTACATTTTTGAATGGTCCATCCAAATAATTAAAGTCTAATTAACTTTACTTATTCAAACGAAGATCATTTCAAATATCATGTTAAAAGAGCTTTTTTAGGAATAATTGAGTATGGCGACATATAAAAAAAAACATAGGGACAGGATTTCTAGTTAAGATCTTGGCAATTTCAAGATCACCTCTATCACAATTTGAGGTTTTTCAGCCAGAAAGATTCCTTGACTGATGAATATTACAAACCCCAAACCATTCTTTCAAATTTGCTTCGATTTTTAAGAAAAGTGACAAAATGTGTCATTTTCTAATTACTGTTGGGACGCCAACAGTAATTACAACACAGTATTCTAAATGGGTTTTTTTTAAATGCTGAAAAGTGTGTAACTTTAAAAAGAATGGTCTGAATCAAGTTAAATTTTCAGCATGCATTTAGGTTATACTATTCCTTTGTTGGAGGTGCCACACTTTTGTTGGAGGTGCCACATTTTTTAGGTGAAAGCAATTTTTTTTGCTCCTGGCTCCTCCAGGCTAGCTCACTGAGGCAAGATTTTTACTCATGTTTTAAATGTAATCTTATTTTTCTACTGTAAATGTTTTTATATAATTTAGTAATTTGTTTGATATTATAGCCAAATGTGTAAATAAATAAATAAATTCCTTTTATTTAGTTATAAAAAGGTGATGCTGTCTCCACATCGGAATCTTCAATTGCAACTTTAATTTGAGAAACATAATGAAAAAATATGGTTCAGAAATACTTGATATATCACCAGCAAGAACAAAAAATTACAACAAAAGTTCACTAATCTTAATTTTAGTCATTTTTGTTTGGATTATTTTTATTTTCTCTTGAAAACTACATTTTCAAGCGCTTTAAGAGCATTTCCATAAGTTCTTAATTCCAAGTATAATCTAGTTTAGCACTAGCCCCTTAACAGTAACTATCACATATAAAAAGAATTCGACCACATAAGCAGTTTTTTTCAGTCACACGTTTGTTACTTGGTACGTGAAAAGTATTTTCTAATCAGAAATTTTAAAAATTTTCTATCCGTGCATGAATGAGCACATGTTTTAATTCGGAAATGTCACAAACGTTACCAAAAAGTTACACAAAAATGTCACAAACCTTACCAAACGTTACCAAACAAAACATTGCATTAAAAGAAATCCTGACGACAGAATTTCCTACCACTTTTATGAAATATTTGTGAATATGTTACCCATCATATGTGAAAAGTGCAATAAAAAATTCGCAAACATGTCAGATAATTTTTACTTTGAAGTAATTTGGAGCAAAAAACATTTCTGTGCGATGTCACAAACGTTACCGAACATTATATGAATTTTATTCAGTATTTTTGCAATTATTTTAATCTTTAAACACCTGTATGTCTTGATCCCACCAGTGAGCACCATTATCAACAACAATCTCGTGGATAAGGTTCTGTGGCCATTTAAAAGTGAAATTTTCCAATTAATTTCAAACGTCATTATTACATATGATGTCATAATGATGTTTCTTTGGAATCGCCTGCTGTCTGATAAACCCTTAAAATTAATATATATCAACATTTCAAAAACATTTTAAGTCATCATATTCTATGATTTAGGTATTGCCAAAGTATTTTTAACCATATCTGGTATGGTCACATGAAATAACTTAATGTTGAAGATGATGTACGAGGGAGTATCAAAAAGTTTTAAAGATCACCAAGAAGGGAAGCAACTATTTCAATGTACTTTTGTCAGGATGGTCACTCGTCCTTGTGTACATTATGGTGCAAAAATCAAATCAATGGCATTTATACTTTCCATACAGGTGTCGACAGATGTCAACAACCTGCCTCTGCTAACCAGATCAACTGCATGGAGAAATTAAAGATATGTGGCAAGATTAAAATCCCTGCATTTGAAGGGTTACAG
>JXSR01S014769.1:16661-28885 GCA_000969725.1 Ophiothrix spiculata | reverse complement strand
ATTTTTATACCTATTTATACATATTTTATCTCAGAGGTAGCTGAAGTCTATAATAATGGTAGCGTAACAACAATAATGGTAGCTTTGGCGAGCAATATATCATAACAAGGCACTGGTCTCTTTAACATTAATTCTTTACTTTACTCTTACGTTACACTTAAAACTATAAATTTAAATATTCATTAATGTTTCACAGAAATATCAATGTTTTATAATCACGGATCTATCAGCACCAACAAGGTCACGAAATATATAATTGTACAACCATATATCAGAATATGGATTTCAGCAATTCAGAATGGTCCCATGTACACAACACACAGTAACCACCCTGGAAATTACTCTGCCAGTTTAAAAATCAAAATGCAGCTTACATCTGACTTTAAACCAATACCATGGATTATCTCACTAGCCCTATAATCACACTTGGATTTTCACACACACAGTATACTTGGAGCGCTCCAAGTATACTCAACAAGAAATATATCTCACGGACTCGGGGCACGACCACCGTAGCCTCACCGTTGTCCCGGACATGACCAGCTCAGCATAGCCGCCCAAAAGTAGGCCTAAGAACACACCACACACGCATGTATGGCGACCATATAGCTAATTATATGTGAGTGTTGCCACAATGACATAAATGTAAGCTTGCAAAGGTACCGATGATTTTAATATCCTAAAAGGGACTTTAATTGAAAATAACAAGCCTAAGAGACATACTGTATAGCAAAGTCTGAAATCAGTTACTTTCATAATAGAGGACAAATATCATGACTAAATGTAGTAATAGCACTTTCCAGGAATTATGAAATGGGTACTTATACCAGAAAGTACCGAAATGGGTGTTTTAGTGCCCAAATGGCAAAATTGACGAAACTTTGGTATACACTGTCAAAAATACACAAAAGCTGTAGCAAAGTCTGAACACAGTTACTTTGCTCAATACAATGAAAAAATAGATAGCAAAACACATTTATACAACTTCTATACACAAAATTACGGAATAGGGATTTATACCAAAAAGTACCTAAATGGGGTTTTTTTTAGTGCCCAAATGGTAAAAGTGACGAAATATTGGTATAACACGTCTAAATTACATAAATGTTGTAGCAAAGTCTGACATAGTTACTTTGCTCATAATAGTGAAAAATTACGATACAAATAGCATTTATACCATTTTTATACCAGAAATTACGAAATGGGGATTTATACCAAAAAGTACCTAAATGGGGTTTTTAGTGCCCAAATGGTAAAGGTGACGAAATATTGGTATAACACGTTTAAATTATATAAATGCTGTAGCAAAGTCTGAACACAGTCACTTTGCTCATAATAGTGAAAAATTACGATACAAATAGCATTTATACCACTTTTATACCAGAAATTACGAAATGGGATTTATACAAAAAAAGTACCTAAATGGGGTTTTTAGTGCCCAAATGGTAAAAGTGACGAAATATTGGTATAACACGTCTAAATTACATAAATGATGTTTAACAAAGTCTGAACACAGTTACTTTGCTCACAATAGTGAAAATTTACGATACAAATAGCATTTATACATACACTTCTATACCAGAAATTACGAAATGGGGATTTATACCAAAAAGTACCTAAATGGGTTTTTTAGTGCCCAAATGGTAAAATAGACGAAATAGTGGTATAAAATGCTTAATCTTAAATGTATCTTACAGTACAAAACATATTTACAATATCTACACAAGCGTTATTACCAAACCATTGACTTATATCATTATCATTTACACTTGTAGGCCTCAAAAGGCCTAACTATGAATATCAAAATGCATTATAACAAGTAGAATGAGTTTAACAGGCTGACATATTCGTTGCACGGTTTATGTCTGAAATATAGTCATAGTGTCTAAGTAGTAGTAACTATGAAAAAGAGAGAACCCCTACATGAATAACCAATCTATCTTCAAGCCCTCTTCAAGTTGAGTTCACAAAAATAATCACAAAGTCTGAACTTCAGTTACTTTGCTTTGTTCACAATCGAATTATCTTCACTAAGTTCAATGACGAAGTCTGAATTTCAGTTACTACGAGCGTGGGTTTGCTTGCCAAGACTTCCGAGAGCTAAAGTCCTCAAATAAATCTGAGCGGCAGCCTTTATACTCGGCTGATTGGCTAAAAAACAGCCACGATGTTCTGATTGGTTATACACGGCAGACGATCTCCGGTAGTTTGATCCAAAAACTCCCGGATGTCACAGTGTTTGATAATGGCATTAAAATACACTTTCATAGACAATATTACAATTAAACATAAACATTACATTAATCATGCTTATGCGTTATGTGAACTTCATGATAAATTGACAAAATTTGACCACTTTCCAACTTTCTGAAAAGGAAGAAAGACTATTAATTTTTAACTCTAGGAAAATCATTTTGATGATCTAGAAACACTGTAGAGATGGACTGATCAAACTTGTTTTGCCGACGGAAGATTTTCATACAGCGCAAGCAACAAAAACGGCCCTAAATGTCGCCGTAATTTGTGACAATAATGATATTTCATCGTTCAAAGGATTATATAAAAAAACATTTCAATAGGATTATCATTTAGAAAAGTACACAAATATGACGAAATCTGCCTTCAGGCAGTGCTGCCCTAGGCTAGGTCTGCCCTAGAATATACACAGTATAAGAGCATCACGGTAAGCTTACATGACTTTTCCAAAACGGACTAAGTTCATGCAATCTAATTTATAAAGTGGAGGTTTCTGAGTGCATGAATAACTATAAGGAGCCTATAAACTAACATTAGACTCCCCAAAAGTTAAAAGATAAACATTCTAGCAGGAAAAGATCAAGCTTCATTTCTGACTGAGTGAAAGCTCTCATCATAACAAACACATAAAAAAATAGTTCGTCAATACAAGGATTGCATAATTGATTACATCTTCTCTTGGTCTCAAACGTTTTAACATGCTAATAATACCTGAAGAAAAAAAATAAGGGGGGGGGTGTCTATTTTCCTTACAATATATAAAATGAAAATTTAGAGCCTACTGAAAAATTTGAATGGCAGAAATAAGAGAAATGTTGATATTATTATTATTATTGGGGCTTGTTATGCTTATCAAAGCTACAACATGCTGGTTTGCAGTGGCACCTCACATCACGATGACAGGATCTTCTCGTGCGGTTTTCAAAAGGTGTCTCTAAGTACAGATGATCCATCTTGACACACGTCTTCTTCCCGCATCGGTGGGATACCTCTATCCGCGCATTTCGTATCAGACTCTGATTTCGGTTGTGGAGGATGAATACAGCCCGGTGTACAATCATGTTCACCTCCCCTACTCCCTGGTAGCGCAGGTGATGCTTGCCATATCCATCCTTGGTCATAGCTCCCGTAAACAGAAGGCAGTAGTTGACCACTCGATACTTGCTATAAATCCTGTCGAGTTGCTGTTGGATCTTAGCCGAGTCTGTTGCAGCAGCCGACATTTTGTGGTTTACTACTAGTTAAATACTAGTTAGTAAAATACTTAAAAAATATTGATGCTATCTGTACGGTGGTGTAATTTGACGGTTTAATGTAGTTTTTGATGAAGTCACAGGTTTTGATTACAAGCAAATATTATATTTTCTAATTCTATAATGTCTTGTGTCTATTTTAATGACTATAAAAATTGTAATATTTGAATAAATCTTTCCAAATATTAAAAGACAATTATTTTTGACGGTTTTTAGCCGGAATTTGAGGCTCACACTTCGCCAGGTGTACTGAATAATTTGAACGGCAGAAATAAAAGAAATGTTGATATTATTATTATTATTGGGGCTCGTTATGGCTTATCAAAGCTACAACAGGCTGGTTTGCAGTGGTAGCACCTCACATCACGATGACAGGATCTTTTCTTGCAGTTTTCAAAAGGTGTCTGTAAGTACAGATAATCCATCTTGACACACATCTTCCCACATCGGTGGGAAAACCTCTATCCGCGCATCTCGTATCAGACTCCGATTTCCGTTGTGGAGGATGAATACAGCCCGGTGTACAATCATGTTCACCTCCCCTGCTCCCTGGTAGCGCAGGTCATGCTTGCCATATCCATCCTTGGTCATGGCTCCTGTAAACAGAAGGCAGTAGTTGACCACCCGACACTTGCTATAAATCTTGTAGAGTTGCCGTTATTCGGCGTTGTTGTTTTTTTTTTGTAGAAACCTTCCTTTGACTGTAACTCTTTCCGCATCTTATTTGATTGAGAAGAAGTACTATTTGGTAACGCCCAAAGCTGAGTTTGCACAAACAGTCAAGCTCACATGACCTAAGCACAAGGAGTGGGTGCACGATTTGTCACTACCGTGTAAATTTCTAAAATGATTTCTATTCTTTGGATTTCCTCTCAGAATGGTGTTATGAGATGCCTCACATCTGTTGGCAGTTAGTGTCCTGTTGTCCCTCTATTATAGCTTCGGCTCCCAATTTATTCTTCACCCGCTTTAATTATCACATTGTTTTCTGTGGTTGTATAGGATGACGTATTTACCTTCGGGTAAACCAGGCGGAGGCTGTCGATTACAAAATAAAACGACATTGTTGATATGGTTCACATTCACATGATTTCTATTCAGATATACATGGTAAACGTTCTTGTGTAAAAGACGTGTAGAGAATAACGTTTTCCTATTTACAGAGGCCCATTGATCAAAAGTTCCTAGGTTTATACAAATGTACTTGACAATAATGTCAGCTTTCCTGTTTATGGAGGTTCGTCGATCAAAAGTTCCTAGTTTATAATCACTCAAGATATATGAAAATAGCGTTGACTTTTGTACCGATGCCCGTCGGCCAAATTGTGCAGGTAAAATCAACAAAAGTTACCTCTATCTGACCCTTCTTCTGATGTGCTTTGCACACCAGTGAATCAGAACGGCAAACATCATCATGTCCCTGGATGCAACCCATAATTGACTTAATAACACGTTCGGCAAATTTTTCCATGGCGTCAGTACCACCTCCATATTTCTTTACCAGCACTTGGAATTCCATGGTGCAACGCCGTTCCACAAAGTTTCGCAAGGACAGCTTTATTATGTTTCCTCTTGGTTGCACTTTTATCTTTTCCCCCTATACACTTGTAAGTTCGCCTTATGTATGTTTCTGGAAATGGAATTTGCAATATGGCGTGTACAGTCTCCTTTATCAGTCTGCACACCGTGAGTATTGCTCATAACTTTCTTCATGCAGGGTTCGTATGGTCCTTGAGAGTCCTTGAAAATCCTTGAATTTGAAAACACCTTTTCAAGGCCTTGAAAGTCCTGGAAATTTGCACAGAGTCCTTGAAAGTCCTTGAAAATTGATAATTTATGGCTAACTGATCCCAAATTCAGCGAGTGGATTGATGTCGGCAGGAACAAGAGTTCAGCATACTGCAAATTATGCTGTGGTAAGTCCTTGAAAATCATGCTTTTGGACCTTGAAAGTCATTGAAAAGTCCTTGAATTTTAAAGGCTCCAAGGTGTACGAACCCTGTTCATGCCTTTTTGCAGGGCAGAGTCGCCATCAGTTACTAATCTGTGCACTGTAATGGGGGAAAGCTTATCTTTTCTTTATTCATCAGACAGCTCTTATAGATTTATTTCTAGCTTAATTTTCTTGTCACCGCTTCTGACAGAACTTTAAACCGTTTATGGTCAGGCTTATTATCTGTCTCTTGGGGAAATGCCAATTTCTGCTTGGGTATGTGTCTGAAAATGGATTTTGCAATATGGCATGTACAGTCTCCTTTATCAGTCTGCACACCGTGAGTATCGCTCATAACTTTCTTCATGCCTTTTTGAAGGGCAGAGTCACCGTCAGTATAGATTTAATTTGATCAAATTATTGTACCAACCTTTAGCGCTGTCACTTTGTTCATCATCATTAACGCTGTCACTTTCTTCATCATTACACAGCAGTTTGCTTTGTAAATTGCTGCCGCCTGTTATTATCTCGTACACATTTCCTTCATCAGGTAGGCCTACTCGAGAGGAAAATCTGTGGCCTTTAGGAAATCAGTGCTTTCTTCAGAGGAGGGTGGTCGTGGCAACTGCACTGTTACTGGGTTGCCGGACGGTATATCGTGGCCAATCCCCCGGTTACGGTATATCAGTAGCTCATGTCTTATTTTAATTTTAAAAAAAATGAAAAAGAAAGGAACATTGTTTCATAAAGAGTGACAAACTCAAAGAAAATGATTGGATCTAATTGATATAAAAAGAAAAAGAAAGAAGAAAAATTAGGTACCTGTGCAGGAATCGAACCTGAGATCCTGCGGTGAAAAGCCAGGGCCAACCCACTGACCCACCAAGGCGGTTGATACATAATGCGAGAATTTAAACAGTTTGTTAAACGTATATTGCGCAAGACAAAATTATTAGGAATTTGGAATCAAATTTGGGGAAATTCTGTTAATTACTATTATATTTAGGTAAATTATATTATTTTACAAATTATATGGGATATTTGGAAAGAGTTTGAAGAGATAATTAAGAGCAAAATGGGTTTGCAAACCGGGCGCAGAGGTCACGTGCCGACGTTGACCTCTGGCCACAGAGCAGTATTAATTAATTAATACTGCTCTGTGCCTCTGGCGTAGCCGTTTGGTTCAGATGCATATGATCACTAAAATTATTTTCCTAATTGGTAAAAAAATATGATAACATCTATAAAAAGTGGGGTTCACGCGTGAACCCCAGCGAATTTGAAATTAAATAATTATTCTTATTTCTATAAGAACACTTTTGTAATTTTTGAAGTAAAGGTAAAAAGTAGACTTTGTTAATATTTTATTTCTTCTTGTACTTGGCCCGTGCCAATTCAAATACATGTAAATCGTTCCCTACATTTAGGTTTTGGAAATCACTCATCCCTAAATCTAGTATCTTCTATAAATCGTGTCCGCCGCCGCCTGGCTTTCTTGAGAGTTTTGCCCTTCTTGACCTCAGTCGATGTCTATACTCAGCTGCCTTTGACATTTAACTTGATAAACGATTTTGTATCAGTATAATATACTCATCATCTTTATCTATATGTTGCTTAATCCACTCAACTAGTGTATTTAATATAGTATCCTATTAGTTTTCTCTTGAGAGGCAAATGTATCCTACTCCATGGATACATTGCGCAAGTCGCCATACATAACGCCTTTATTGCACGTCATGTTAATTAGCGCTTACATTGTGTCAGGGCTTGGTTGCTTGGCAGACCTACTTGTAGCTGTAAACGTGCATCGGTTTTATGAGCACTAAACAGTAGGTCTACTCACACAACAAAATGACACAGCTATTGCAAATGACAATGCTGAAAACAATAACTATTTATTAAACGTATTCAACAATTTTGATTTTTTTTTTGTCTCAATGGACTATATATACTTGGTGTACAATACAGAAAATGTCCATAAACATGTTCTTATGATTTCTAGATTAAATTTAATCAAGGCAACCAGAAATGCTTACTTACTTGGAGTAACCGACGTTGCGAGCGAAACCATCGCTCTTCAGCTGGGTTGTGATGTAGACCTTGGTATTAGTTAGTAAAGTCACGTCATCAGATGTTAAAGATGACGTCATTTTGCGAGGAAGAGTCTTTATGGTTCTGTCCCAGGCGTGTGATAGGTTCACTCTCACTCCTCCACTGCGGTTGAGAGATGGTTCTTCTGCTCTCACCCAGACGGCTTCCTTTACTCCCCGTTCAAACCAACGGCTTTCCCGGTCCAGAATTTTAACATCCTCTAAAACAAAATTATGTCCACTGGCTTTCTGATGTTCAAAAACAGCTGATTCAGCAGGGCCTGAAGTGGAGCGAGAATGTTGTTGAAGACTTTTCCGCAGGGGTTGTGAGGTTTCTCCTATATAACAATCATTACAGTTAAATTAATTCGCGCACTGAATACCATAAACCACACCACTTAAACGGCCTTTTGGTTGTTTATCCTTGGGATGAACCAAAGATTGGCGGATAGTGTTGGTAGATTTAAAGTGGGTGGAAATGTTGTACTCCTTGAAAATGCGCCTAAGTTTCTCGGATAGTTCACCATGGTATGGTAATGTCACACTTGTGCCACCCCCTGATGTATTGGAGGGCGCATCAGATTTGGCAGATTTGTCACCTAATTTCAGGGCTTTGTCGACTGTAGCATCGTTGTATCCACATTTGCGAAGTGCTTGGCGAAGATGTTTCTCCTCTGAAATTTTATCAGATGGTTTAGTGATGATGGAATCACAACCCAGCTGAAGAGCGATGGTTTCTCTCACAACGTCAGTTACTCCGAGTAAGTAAACATTTCTGGTTGCCTTGATTAAATTTAATCTAGAACTGATATCAACCCAGATGAATGAGAGTATACACAATCATGTTCTTATGATCATGCAAAGCGTTATATTCTAGCCTTATTCTTTGTGCACTGCTTAGGACAATCAAAGCACTGAGGTAACTTCACATTGCTGTTGGTGTCAAATTTTAAATTTCAACAAGTGTCGTAACCTTACAAGTCAATATTACACATTATTTTGAAAAATAAGATGATTTAGTTTTCAATTTAGGCAAATAAAGTTTGTATTATTGACATTTTTGCACATTTCCGAATATCCGAATTCTTTATCTTTAATTATATCAAACGGCTTGCTGAATGGTGTTGATTTTAGTATTTAGGATATGCCTGATGTTGTCCAAAGTGCTTGCCCAGTATTTGTTTCCTTTAAAGTCTCGAGCTACGAACCAGAAGCTTTCAAGAGCTTCATGCAACTGATGCACATCAAAATGTTCGAGAAGGTATGCTGGGTAAAACCCTTCCTACCTATTCATTCGCTCGCTTTTTGTTTTTTGGTACAGCTTCATCTTTTTCTTCTCTATTTCCTTCTTTGTAAACAAACAAAATTGCTTGTTGGGAACACTCATTTCTGCCATCATGATTTTATGTTGCTTGGCCATTTATTTTAACCAAATCCTGACTCATTTCTACTTACATACTACTTCGTTTTTTACACATACCGAAATTTACGCTGCACATTGCATAAAGCGCATTCGGCTTATTGTTGGGATTGTTGGAGAGGTGTGTGACAAATGTTTGTATCATACAGCTGGATACAAAAATATTCTCTTTTAACTTTCATCCAATGAAATTACGGCATTCATGTCTGCTGAATAATAAAGGGCAAATTGGTCGCCGAAGTTGCTAATGACTTGATGTCTTAATAAATATTCCAGTTATTCAAACTTTAGTGTACATCAGGGAAATGAATAGTGGTACATAATTATAGATTAATGGATTATTTTCAAAATCATTTCAGTCTTTTTTGTCTATGGAAGAGGCACAATCGGAACAGAGGCATGAGGTTATTCAGCTTTTTAACTGATCAATGTCAGGGTTTTTTTCCCTTTCAGTTTGGAGCTTTTTCATCACTTTTGTTTATTTATTTTAATAGTGAATCTGATTCTCATCCCAGGTCAAAATTCCAGTTGAAACCAGTTGGAAATCTCATCTGTGTTGAACTGTGCTTAACTATGTTCAACTGGATTGAACTAGGTTTCAACTAGGTCCAACTGGTATTTGTTGTAGTTGTGAAATCCCAGTTGATCCAAATTGACATTTCTGAATACCAGTTGGTGTATCAACTGGATTGAACTAGGTTTCAACTAGGTCCAACTGGAATTTGTTATAGTTTTGAAATCCCAGTTGATCCAAGTTGAACTGGTATCAACTGGTTTCATTCGATACCAGTTCAACTGTGTTTACAACTGGGCGATGAAATTCCGTCACGGAAAATGGAACGTTCCAGTTGACTCCAGTTCAACTGGTAACTGGGTTCAACTGTTTTGAAAACACCAGTTGATCCCAGTTGAACTGGTTTCATTTGATACCAGTTCAACTGGTTTCCAATGATTCCAGTTGAACTGAAATGAAACCAGTTCAACTGGTATCAAATGAAACCAGTTCAACTGGCATCAAATGAAACCTTCAACTGGTATCAAGTGAAACCAGTTCAACTGGTATCAAAAAATAAAACTAGTTCAACTGGTTTCATTTTGTGATACCAGTTCAACTGGTATCATGTAGCAATTCCAGTAGAACTGGTTTTCTTTTGATACCAGTTCAACTGGTTCCGAACGATATCAGTTGAACTGGTTTTCAGTGATTCCAGTTAAACTGGTTTCATTTGATACCAATTGAACTGGTTTTACTTGTCTTGTTATCACTTAAACTGGTATCAAACTGGGCTATGTTACATATGGAACTCTTACCATTTCAAGTGCTAGAATAGTCATTCACCTGACAAAAATAATTCATTCCTTCGTGTAAAGCTTTGCACATCAAACACAATAATCTCAAACATTGCAGAAATGATTTTATCAAATTTAACACCACAGAATTTACATAGTCAACTATTAGGATATATGTATATACAAGATGCATTATGCTCATAATGTGAAAGAAACGTGACAATAAAATACAGTTGTGAAGCATTAAAAAATCCCATCAGTAAACGAAGTTTGAGACACCAGATGAAGTTCTAATAAAACAAGCATAGTTAAAATAGTGAAAAGAAATTCCAGTTGATACCAGTTGAACTTTTTAACAAAGATTCACAGTTGGAAAACCAGTTGAACTGGTTTCAACTGGTTTTTCATCATCCCAGTTGGAAGTGTTCCATTTTCCGTGACGGAAATTCTACTGCCAGTTGGAAAACCAGTTGAACTGGTTCAACTGGTTTCAGAGAGAAACCAGTTCAAACCAGTTCAACTGGGATCAACTGGAATTTGGACCTGGGATGTCTGTCAACAGACTTGTTTTTGATTCTGTTGTTCACTGCTCCTTAATTACATGTATTGGTAGAAGCCTGGCCCTGCTGGGACCAGGTAGGGATACTTCTCATGGCAGTCAAGCTGCTACTCCTTGGCTGGACCTCATTGTGGGTTGGAGCTGGCTGGCCCTGCCCCTGGGGAAGTCTTTCTAGAACTGCCCCATTATGCAGTTAGTAACTGTTGTGCAGTATCTTCTGTTACTTGTCTATGCCACTGAAAATTTAATTTCATCATGATAACACCTTATGCCACTCAGAAATAATAAGAATCAAATTACATCATTTGAGTGGTACTCTGGCAAAATGAGTGGAAAGTCGCGATTTTAAACATTTAGTTATTTATCATATTTAAATTCTATATAAACTCAGCTTTCGAATGATATATCATATGTCATACTTTCTTCATACAATTTTCATTTAGAGATCAAAATACAAGACAGCCCACTCATAATCTGGCAGTAAAAAATTGTCGCAAATTGATTTTAAAGTTACTGATTACTATAATGGAATCCCTATAATGTATTAAAGCAATACTATAAAGTGTCAAAAATGAAGCGTCCCCTGTCACCCATGACTTTCGATTTTTGGGGCTTATTGGGTTTGTTTTGGGTAGGTATGAATACCCTTCAAACGATTTGGCTTAAAGATGCTTACTTTTTCTGTTATGGCCATTTGTTGAATTAAATTCGGGATCCCGAATTTAATTATTTTGTATTAGTATAGGAAAGCATGCATAAGCTTTTTATCCATTTTTTGGTGGCAAAACAGTTTTTTTCACAAAATATACTTGAAAATATAGTCATATTCCTGCATTTTATGCTGTTTTTACTACAAACCATTTTTGATCAAAATCGTATAGTATTGCTTTAAATGCAAAACACAATCAACGCAACCAATTACCCGTGAATAATTGCACTTCCCGGCATATTTGACCTTCAAAACGCGACTTATAGGTTAACACTTATGCATTAATGTGTTTTATGTCAAAAAACAAAATTTGATCTTTCCACCATATTTTTACTCTAGCAGCCATTTATTCAAAATCTTCAATTGCGACTTTCCGCTCATTTTGCCAAAGCTGGAGCACCATTCATTTAAATTGTGATTTCTTTGTCATTATGTGACTGTGCTGGGAATCATTGCAATTAGAATGTAACACTTTTGGTAATGATTTGTCTGCAAAAAATGACAATTTCTCTCTTTTTTCTGCATCTTGCTTGTTCATTGGTCATATTGAGGTTACCTTGATTTGACAATGACAACACCTTTGGTAATGATTTGTCTGCAAAATATGACAATTTCTCTCTTTTTCTGTATTTTGCTTGTTCATTGGTCATATTGAGGTTAACTTGATTTGACAACACTTTTGGTAATGATTTGTCTGCAAAAAATGACAATTTC